>NW_006499431.1:662454-686459 GCF_000471905.2 Amborella trichopoda
AATTACATTTCTCGACACTATTTGAAGGTAGGCTCTAATTTAATTGTTTAGAGCCTAAGCTCTATACAAAACCGCACCTATTAAAAATAACCCCCGACAATGACTAAACTGGGTTTTAGTTGATAATTTACCCGGTTTCAGTAATATGGCTTAGATGCCCGTAAATCAGTTTCCAAGAGTCTGACCCGTGATACGTATCAGTATTACACCAATGAGAGTTAACATTTTGGTGCTCGAACTAATTTTTTACTCATTAAATTCATCTCATGCTATATTAAAAACGGTTGGATTGAGCATTAGAGTAATCAAACCATAATCCCAAGTCTTATTATTTTTTAGATGAATTACTGAGGATGACGAGCCCTTGTTCGTTTTATTAATAGAATAATAGAACACGAAATTTTACGCCCGTTGTGAGGGGAACATCAGCAGCATCATATAATAATAAAATGTTTCGATAATATGGGAGGCGAGCATGCCACATTTGTCAATTACACACATTTTAACTTATGTACTGTATATACATACTCACATATACCGAATCATTGAACTTTGGATTTGACACACACCGGTCCACATCCTAAATGTCACATGTGGTGTATGCTACAATACGTGTTGATTTATCAGTACTTTATTTTTTATATTAATAATTGGGTATTGGGTGGTGTTTTAAAATTCGGAATCAAGTAGTGGACCATCTTTCCCTATATCAAATTTGATAAGTTATTATGATTAAGATGGGTTGATTCTCTTCCATAAAAAAATACGGCACCATTAAAATAAAAATATAATGATAAGAAATTAAGTTCAAATAAATCAATTCTCAATTCTTAGTGATTTAATAAAGTTAAGTCGGCACGGAATCCCTCGATTTTTGTCACTATATAGGAGAGCGTCCGAATCTAGAAGAGAATTGGCAATTTACTGCAGTAAAATATCGGTTTGCTACAATAACAATGTCGTTTTATTGATCCGAACAGATTGGCCGGTTCATTATTTTGTATGTATTTTTTTGTTAGTTCATTATTTATTTGACATAATAAAACGGCAATTAAGACTTTCGATTCACCGATCCAGACCGATTTTCACGATATATGATCCTGATCACTTATGCGTTTTTTAAATCATTTGTAAATTCCAAAACCCGGCCCAATTTAGCAAGAAAATTAAATACCAACTCATTTCAATAGTACTAAATTACTAATGATTCCCCACCCAAATCGACGAAGTTTCAAAGCCTTTCGAGTTTGACCATTGATGCATAATTCATAGCATAGGACACAATGAAAGCTGTCGTACCGATTTACTACGACCCTATCCGACTAAATTAATGCTCTCATTTGATGAGTGAACATTATCACGCTCATGATCGCATGCCCATGAGAAAACTGACAATGACCTTTTACCACCATTTTCTCTGTGCGGTCCTTCTTCATGAATAGTATGAGCATGTAACCCACGCAAATCTTCTGCATTGTTTACAGGAAAAGCACTCTAATTCTAGAAATCGGGAACTCGGGCAAGTCCTTGAAAAAAAATATTTTTTCAAAAAAACGACCCTCGGGTTTGCAATTTTTAACTCGAAATCGTCATTTTTGGACTATTAAAAAACATTCCAAAAAAAGCCTCCAAATCATTGGATAATTCCGCTATTTTTTAATAGAAATCCCTTATTTATAGCATCTTTGATCTCCAAAATTTTTAGGCCTTTTTTAGGAGCAAATTTGCAGCCGGTCTTTTACCAAATTTCATTGCCATTTTTTGGGGTTTTCTTTAAGAGAGGGGGGGGGGGGGAAGGCTTAGAGAGAGAGGTCAGACCAACAAATCTATTTGAGAGGAAGAGGTTAGTGTTTGTAAAATGTAAGTGGGATGGTTAACCAGACATGGGCTCGGAAGTGGTTTAACTGACCAAACTGATAAACCTGCCGATTTAACCGTTCTAATCAAGCAAGTCTTAGGCGGTTAGAAAAAAATACAAAAAAAAAATCTATTAAATTATGAAAAACATATAAAGAATGATTAAAACAAAACACATTCAAATGAAGTTAAAAATTAATAAAAAATAGATTTTAACGAATCAATTTTTTAATTAAAGTGAATATTAATGGCCAAAACAATTTATAATTTTTACCACAATGTAAAGAATATTAAAAATACATTACAAACCAAATTCTTTATTTTTTGATATATATATATATATATATATTTCAGATTTTTTAAAAAAATATCAGTCGATCGTTAAAACCCCCCAAAACCGGAACCGACCAATGACGGCTTCCAATCTAACCGGGACGATTAGCAGTTAGATCGCTTGGTTTTTCTAACAATGAGAGACATTGAGGTGTAAAGATTAAAATTGAGGGGTTTTTTTTTGGATTATATACAATGAGACCATTTACCTTTCATACAAGCAGGTCATAATGATTTATAACCATCTGATGTGAAATTTGATAGTTAGGTGTGTCACAAAGTTCAAATTTTTCCTTTTTTTAAAGTTGGTACGTGGTCAACGGAATAGATGCAACCATCTAATTTCACATCCAATGGTCAAGATTAATTATCACCAAGTACAAAAGGTAAATGGTCTCATTGTATATTTTTTCATCTTTTTTAAGTTTTATGGCTCATTGAACTAGTGTGTTATAGGTTTTGATACTTGAGCTAAATTCTTTACCCTGGATTAGATAAATATTGAATGAGATGACAGAATTTAAGATCATTTATCTTTTGTACAAGAATGTCAAAACCTTCCCTGCCGTTAAATAAGACAGCTACATGGGTTTGTCACAAATTAGAGAAAACTATTTTTGGACGAGGACAATCAATAGCAAAACCCCAGGTGTTTATGTTTTATCTAAAGGTTAGAAGTCATGAACTTCTTAATAAATGGATAAATGATTTATCAGAAATTTATCAAAAACACCTTACTTTCCAATTATTGAACCTATTCCAACTCAAAATCATGTGTATTTTGAGGGGCATTTTAAAGTTAAATCAAAACATGTAAATAAAATATTAAATAATTAATACTATATTTGACAAATTCCTCTTATATATTTTTTCCCCATTAATATACCCTACAACTGCATTGTAAAAGTATTTTACAACTCTCTGGGATAAGTGTGAGCTGGCTGCCTTTGAGCTAGTGTGAAAAAGGACTCACAAATAAGTTGTAAACATGGGAGAAAATGGGAAAAGGAATGAAAAATTTACAAAGAGGGAAGCAGTGTGAAAAATGGCTCACAAATAGGTAGTAAACATTGAAGAAAAGGGGAAAAGGAATGAAAAATTGACAAAGAGGGAAGCTGGAATTTACATTTTGAAACATTTAACTGTATTCTAATAAACCCATAACTTAATTACATCACACTTTTCCCTTAGAGCGCGTTTGCCTCATTGGATTTATATTTCTAGGAGTTACTTTTCTTGAAAAAGCTGGTCCTATCGTGTTTGGTGAGCTTAGAATTGACATTTTGGTTGGAGTTAAGATTTCAGTGGGATTTCTGAATGCTCATTTTAAGCCTAAATTTTTGAAATCTCAATTCCACCAAATTAGGTAAAATTGAGATTTCATGGAAATGATCCACTTTGCTCAACAACAAAAAAAATATTAAAATTTTAGAGAGAGAAACTACATCAAATTTTACAGAGAAAAAACATATTAAAATTTAGATAAAGAAACTATATCAAATTTTAGAGAGATAAAGTATACAAATTTTTTTAGAGAGAGAAAATATGCAATTTTTAGAGAGAAAATTTGTCTCAAATTTTTAGAGAGAGACATTATCTCAAATTTAAAGTTTTAGGGAGGCCATATTAAAATTTTAGAGAGAGAAACTATCTCAAATTAATTTTTAGAAAAAAAAAGTATATTAAAATTTTGAGAGAGAATCTACATTAAATTTAGAGAGGGGAACTACTTGAAATTTTTTAGAGAGAAATATCTCAAAATATTTAGAGAGAGACATTATCACAAATTTTAAGTTTGAGAGAAAGAGAACATATTAAAATTTTAAATATTAAAAACTATATTTTAGATAGAGAAACTACCAGAAAATTTTTAAAGAGAGAAACTATCTCAAATTTTAAATTTTAGAGGGAGAAAATATCTTAAAAATTTAGAGAGAAAAACTATATTAAACTTTAGATAGAGAAAGTACATGAAATATTTAGAAAGAGAAACTATCTCAAATTTTAAGTTTTAGAGAAATATTAAAATTTTAGAGAGAGAAACTACATTAAAATTTTAGAGAGAGAAAATAATCTCCAATTTTTAGTTTTAGTGAGAGAAAATATATTAAAATTTTGGAGAGAAAAACTATATAAATTTTAGATAGAGAAAATATAATAAAATTTTAAATAAAGAAACTATCTCAATATTTAAATTTTAGAGAGAGAAATCATCTTAAAATTTTAGAGAAACTATATCAAAATTTAGAGTAAGTAACTAAATTTTATAGAGAGAGAAACTATTTGAAATTTTATAGAAAGAAACTATCTCAAATTTTAAGATTTAGATAGAGAATGTACCTTAAAATTTTAGAGAGAGAAACTATATCATATTTTAGAGAGAGAAAGTATATAAATTTTTTAAAGAGATAAACTATCTCAAAAACTTTAGAGAGAAAAACTATTTCAAATTTTAAGTTTTTGAAAGATAGTGTATTAGAATTTTAGAGAGAGAAAAACATTTTTAAAATTTTAAGAGAAAGAGAAAGGATGTGCATTTCTAATAAAAATATACTTCACGCAATCCAAACAGGGAACTTACATTTTCTTGATTTCTACCAGATGCGATCCCAACAGCATACATCATTCTAAAAAATTCCTAAAAAGTATAAAAAATATTGAAGGGCATGCAAAAAAGTACAATCTAGGGGATATCTATAAATTCTTTCTTTTTTACAATTTATTTTTTGTACATAGAGATCACAATCATTTTCCCTTTTAAAATTTAAAATGGGTGGTTGTAAGAGTGTCACTAAATAGACACAAAGCTTCAAAAAAAAAAAAAAATATTAGATTTCTATCTAATGAGTATGAATGATTGTGACCTTCATATACAAAAGATACATGGTATACTTGTAGAAAATCTCATATAGGGATAATGTGCATGAGTTAAGGTAAGATGCACATAAAGGAAATATTTATACCAAAAGAAAAAATATACAAAAAGACCATTAGCTTTTGGTATAAGGACTTCCCAATCATTTTTCTTTGTTAGATTTCAAATCAAGTGGTTACAAGAGTGTCATTAATTAGTCTCGAAGTTCTTATTTTATTTTATTTTATTATTTGACTTTGTGACCGTCTCAAACCATCCAATTTGACATTTAATGTCTAGGAATAATTTTGACATTATGTTGTAAAAGGTAAATGGTCTCATTGTAAGAGGTGTAATGGATGATAAGGAACATAGTATGCACAAAAAAAATAAAAAAACCGCATGCAAAACCAAGAACCAGTGTGCACAAGTTATATTTAGCTTTATTACTTGGAAACGAAGGCAATACTACAAAAAAGAGAGCTAAATTTATACCATGAAGCACCAGAGCCAATGAGAATGCTTGGTTTATAAGTTATTTTTGGTGGGTGTAAAGCCCTTACAATAGAGCGGATAAAAAAATTACAAATTACATTAGAAGGTTTGCTTTTAAGTTTGTATATTAATCAAGACATTTTCCAAAAAATGTTAAAAATTTCTTAAAATTTTCTTGTTTAGTGCTGGGAAGCCCAAACAATTGGTGGTGTTTTACGCAATGGGCAGGGAGTGATCATTTTCTCCTTTGCGGGTCCATTAGGCTCTACCATAGCTAACAATGCAGAACTTGCCTCTTTGTTGCAAATGATAAAGCTGTTTATCTCTAGCAACATTGACAATAGCTGTATCTTTGAAGGGGATTTTTTAAATGCTATTGGTTGGTGCAACAAGGAGTTATGTATCCCGTTGAAATTGCGGTCAATCAGGCTGGAAATTCTGGGCGTCTCTTCCCCCTGTTTGTTTCTTTCTCTCATGTTTTTCGAGAAACAAATGCTCTTACGGATTCCCTCACCAAAGGTGGGGTGTCTTTACCTTTCTTTGTGTTATCTAACTATGTAATATCTTTTATTTAGTATGATCTAATAAAATTTGGAGTGTTTGTCAAAAATAAAAGAAACTCTAATGCAATGACAGAAGTACCTCTTTTTAGGAGAAAATTATCAAAGTATCTTTAAATGTTATGGCTTCTCAACATGAGCAATTTGGAATTTTGTTAATATTTTTTAAGGACGTACTTAACAGCATTTGAAACGTTGGCCTAGTAGTTTCTACTTAGCTGAGTTACTCAGGATCGGGCCCTTGCTGAGCCCGAGTTGTCTAGAGTTGGAGGTCCAACTTGATAATCTTAATTTTTTAAAAAAAAAATCCCAAAAAAGTTAGAATATATTTATAACATGTTTATTTATGTTTTCTATCATTTTGACAAAGATTGGAAAGTACTTTGGCCATAAATACTTATTTTTATATTTTTGAAAATTTTAAAAAATTCACCTGGTCACAAACTCATTTTTTAACATTTATTTTTCGTTACTGTTCTAACCGCAATTGATTGTGCTTTATAAAATTTTACTTTTGTTATAATTTTTTCCTGTTTTTTGGATTTTTTATATTTTTCTAATAACTTTCTGCTACCGAGTCTGACTGGTGTGAGTACTCGGGTTAGCGCGTGCGCCAATTACTCGGCTCGAGTCGAATTTTTGAACATCGGTACCTAATTGATATTGAGGATTTCAACACCTTTTTTGGTATTCTCCCCAAAATAAAGTGGATACTTTTCGTATATCACATCGCCATTAAAGTTCCGTGTTGAAAAGCAGCAATCTTGTTTTATCTTCACAATTCAAATAACCACAATTAATTTGCACCTATATTTTCTATTTTGGGTGAAAATTTATTCTCTTTCTCTCTCTCTCTCGGCTAAGGTTTATGTGGAGATCTCCAATTGCTACTATGTTAATGACTCAACTTTCTCAACATCCTCCCTACAAACAACTGTTTAAAACATGAAAAAACCCAATACCATTTTCTTTTACACTTTCGCTCTAATCAAAGGTGAATAAACAAAACACCCCTCTTTGTCTAATACCCACATTTTCATAGTGCCGATCTAATACTATGAATTCAATGCGCCAGACTGGTCCAACACATTGTTTTATCGGTCCTAAATATTTTTTTATGCCTGACTAGACTCATTTTTCGGTCATATTTTTTTGCTGGATCAATATGGACTCAGGTTTTGGTCGAGAAAAGAAAAAGAAAAAGAAAAAGAAAAACAGAGTGTTGTAAACATGGGCCAAATGGCGATATTTTGGCCCAAATGAATATCTTTTGAATTGGGGAATAGTTGCAAATATAAAACAATATAATTTTTATTTTTTTTGGTGCTTTAAAAAGCGAACACGGTTTTTATGTGTCAATGTCGAAATGAGTCGACTCTTAAAAATCTATTTTTGAGATGAATTTTCATACTCAATTTTAAGGACACGTAATCTCTAACATGAAGATCATGGAGATAAATAAATAAATAAATTTTATGAAATAAAAATAATGATTTTACAAAAAAGACATTTAAACCGTTACTTATACCGGTTTTTGGATGGACCACTTATTTTGTATCCATTTCTATCTTTAAGATGATGCTTTATACTTGGGACCGTTATTTATACCGGTTTTTAGATGGATTACCTATTTTGTATCCGTCTCTATCTTTAAGATAGATGCTTTATACTTGGGACCACATATTGTGGAAATACAATCTAACCTTTATACTTGAGACCGCATATTGTAGAAATACAATCTAACCTTTTACTTGGGACCGCGTATTGTTGAAATACAGTCTTAGCCCATATGAAACAATTTTACTTAAAAAAATTATAAGTGGGGTGGATGTTAGGAAAGTTAGAGTCAATGGGGCGATCATTCCATGTGTAAAAGAGGTAAAAACTTTATCTATCACATAGGTCACCCGTCCGTACTTACAATGCGTCACAAGTTAAATTCCCATCTTCTCTAAATGATTCTTTCCCAAACATTATTTGGCGGGACCAACGTCATTATCAGTATGCTATTGCCCTTTTGCCCTAGGGAATCCATGTATCGCCATCTCCAAATATATATAGTAGGTGCGATTTTTATAAGGTTGCAACTTTGAACAATTTAATTAAGACGCACTTCCAAATTTTATCATAACATGTATTTTTGGTATAAAAGATTTTTAAGATTATCTGAAAATCTATTTTTTCATATCCACTTATAAAATTTTAAAATCTAAAAAAGTTTAAAATCAAGTAGATCTATAAATATATGAAAATCTTAAAAATGGACGGTTTAGATACTATTTTTAGGACTCAAAATCTTTTATTTTTTCATACTCATACATCTCGATGTCGAGATGATCAATTAAAGGGTTTTTTTAATATTAAAACAATTTTTTCGATGGAATTTTGAGATGCATCTTTAATTCTACATTTCAACCTTATATAAACTTTTTCCACATATTATTCTATTTTTTTATTTACATAATATTCTATTTTCCCATTGCTTCTATGAAAAAAATTTATATAAGGTTGTGGCTCTAGACAATAAAATTAAGCATGCCTAAAAAATTCACTAAAAGTTGTTTCCATGCTGAAAAACTCTCAAATCCGATAATCTCCACATTGAGATACATAAAAAAAAAAAAAAAATCTTAAATATTGAAAATAATGCTAGACCATCAAATTTTAAGATTTTTAAGTGAATCTACTTGATCTATACTATTTTTTAAGCTTTAAATTTTATAATTAGAGAAAAAAATAATTTTTTAAAACATCATTAATATTTTACTAGTGAAACAATATGTTTCGATACTATTTCAAGGTGCACCTTACTTTGATTGTTTAGGTTCTCAGCCTTATACAAACCGCACATTTCACTTTGGCTGGAATTGCCATTTCGGGTGGGAATAAAGAAATGCTGACAAATAGCAAAAAGACACGCGCAATAATTATAGAAACCGTGTCGATTACATGTGGCAGCCGCCACGCACACAATAGGAATAGTTCGGACACAAATGGCATTGTCAGAAAAACAAATGGCCACATGGTTAAATATGGGATTCAAAACTTTTGCAGGGGTATCTTAACCACTCGCAATGAAATATCTTCTGACGATATCGTGGAGGTTTGGATGCCACTTGCACGTTGACGGTTTTGAATGAATGAAAAACATACCTTTGAAAATTATTATTTATTACAACGATCTCAGTTGGCTGCTCTCACTTCGTTTCGGCTTTTGTCTCCTCCGCCTCCTCTTTACCTTTCGAATTTTCAAAGGTGGAAAGTATATTTAATATCAATCAATCAATATCAATATGGATCCCCATTCTCTGGTAAAAAAAAAAAAAAAATATGGAGGGGAAAACAGTTAAATTGAGACGGTTGGTAGATTGGAAGAGATGCTTCTATATCTAGGTGTCCATTGAAGAGTTTTACGCAATTTTCGACAGGGGTTTGAGGAGGAGGAGGGGAATTTTAGGATTTCTAGTTCCGGGTTTGGACTTTTCAGAGGTGAAGTAGCAAGAGCATTATCTGTAGAGAACATTTTTTTAAGTCTGATTGCTCAAATGGAGGAAGTGCTTGTGTTTTCTCTTGATTTTGAATAATTGAACTCATTTTTATGCGTGGTTTCAGAAGGAGGATTGGTTCTGGTAGGTTTGGTTGGAGGAGTATCAAATGGCTTTGAAGATAATGAATGGGATTCTGCTGGTTTTGCTCGCCTTTTTTTGTTGGGAAATGCTCGGATCTGAGGCACAAAGTTTGCCAAGGAGTGAATGTGAGATATTCCTTTTTAAGTATCTGTGAATGATTTTTCTTCAAATGGTGAAGTGACTGTGGTGAATGTGAGGTTTACGGGGTTTGAATGGCTCTGATTTGGCTATTGTTGTTGTTCTTTGGAAATTTTCGAGAGAATCAGTAGTTTTATGATACAAAAGCGCTTTTGAACTACGTGCATGTACTTCTTTTCTGTGAATGATATAGCTTACAGTTGGTTTTATACATTTACCATGATATACTTCCCTTTCTGTAATTATCTGTTGAATATGAGGCATTTCTGGGTTCATGCTCTGCAAAATTTAGTTTTCGTTGTTGATTTATGTGGAAATATGAGATCATCAGTTCACTTGTGAGAAAATCATGTCGAACTAACGGAAATTTGTTAATTCCTAATACATGCATTTTGAATGTCAAGCACTTAGTTCACAAGCTCTTTACTCCCATCTAGATCCTATTGTTACTTTTTGTAGAGGATTGCTTTAGCTTGCTAATAGTCTGGCTTAAGTGTTCTTTCCTAGAGTTATACACTGTGAACTCCGCTCAGGCTTGGACTCGAGCAAGTACATTTTGACCACTAAAAGACCTCAAAATCGCAAAAGAATTACAAAAAAAATGTTAAAAATAAAAAAGCCTCAAAAAGCCAAAGAAGTTATAAAATGAATTTAAAGTTAAAAAAATAAAAAAAATAAAATAGAAAATGGAATATTGGAAAATTAATTTTACGCTTGAAACAATTCAGGAAAATCCAAAAAAGTGAAAAATAGAAAAATAGAGGATAAAACAAAAAATTCACAAATCATCATAAAAAACATAGAAATAATGTAGAAAACATATTTATGCATCTTTGATTGATATGAGCAGAAAGGATATAATTTTGTAAGATCATTTCGTAAGCCCGAGTTTGAAAAATTCACCTCTGTAGGGTTCTAAGGGCAAGTAACTCCACCGTGTCTGTGTCTAGTTAGCTTAGCTTTGGAGCGCTGGTACTGTATATAAAGTATTTTTTATCTGAACACCTACTAAATAATTACTTCTGATGATATCTCGTGTTTTAAGGTACTCAGTTAGTTTGGTAGCTTTTATTAATTATTAAGGGTTTTGGGTTTTAGCATTATGATTCTGGTTTTGTTTTATTGATGAAAGAAAAAAAAAAAACATTATGGCACTATTGTCAACAATCAAAAAAAGAAAACATATTATGCTGCTTCAATTCTAGGCGTTGGTTCCTGATATATCAGAGTTTGCTTAATTCATTTGCCATTCCTTTTGTGAGCAGACTGTTTTTTGAGAGCTCTACTTCATGTTCATGCATAAATACACATTAAATTTTACTATCTATAGTGCACTAGGATTACCTCTTAAACTTTTTATTAACTCTTTTGCGAGGGCTAGACTAGACTTTGCAGTAAAAGTTGCCTTTGGGCAGTTTTTTATTATGATGGTTCCATTGTATTTGTTTCTTAAAAGTGTATGACAATTGTGCCAATCGTTATAACAATCTAGATTTGTGTAAATTGTTTATTCTCTAGTTTTTTGCTTCACTTTCTTTTTGAGAACTTCCTACACTCTTTCCTTTCCTTTGTCAATGTTTTATTGACATCTGGTACTTTTATGTGTTTTGATCTTTGTATTAACTCTTTTCTTTGTGAAAATACAATCAGTGAATGCTCTGCGTCAAATTGCATCTAAATTAGGGATGATGGGGAACTTCAATGTGGACCAGTGTAGCAGTGGAGGCTGGAAGATTAGTACCACAGAAGACAGGGAGGCTAATGTTACATGCAACTGCTCCTTTGTGAGCAACACTGTTTGTCACATTGAGATGATGTACGGATCATGCTTTTCTTTATATTTTGACACAAGTGAGGAAGAACTATCAATTTAGTCGAAACGAAGAAGCCTACAATTTTTGGGAGCACTGGACATTGTCATTTACTGATTAACTTGATAAAATACGAAATGAAAATTCTGTAGAATGTCAATTCTTGAAAACATGTAGGACTATTAGTGAGCCAAAAGAAAAGAAAAATAAAAATGTAGGGCTTATCTGTTAGGTACCATGGCACACACGCACGGAGATACACTTTTCAGAAAACTGTTGTCATCCTTCATAAAATTCAAACTTAGAGAATTCTTGATGAATCGTTGGGTGGGCATTGTAATGATCAGCAGTATCAACTTGGGAATGCAGATTCATTTTCATGCATATGGATATATGGGTATTTGGGTGGTCCGACCAACATATCTCTTTAACTGATCAAAACATCCCAGCCTTTCCTTCAAGGAGTTGATTTCTTTTCTTCTTTTCTGTTTGCATGTTTTACTTCTGTTCTTATTGCATCTTTCTGCCCAACCGGGTGTCATATTAGTGGTTTATTTGTTATGGTCAAATGAAAAGCTGGTTGAGCATATTTAGTCACATCCAATAGGACAGGTGTATTATGATTCACCTTTAAGAATTCTTGGTTTCTAATCATCACATTTAACATGCTCTTTCAGGGTATATGCTCATCTTTAAAAAAATAAAAATAAAATCAAAATAGCAGCTTCTTAACTATAAATGGAATGGGATGTTATCAACAAGAAAATAGGAAGAAGAATAAGGCTAGGTGATTTTTTCACATGCACAAAAGATTGGTATGATTTGTATAACTCACACACGAGGCAAGTTTCTTGCTAGCAATGATGATAAAAGCCTGCAGTTTTCGTGAATTCTTATATTTGAGGGATTCGTTTGACAAGAATTTATGATTGCCTTTAGTAATTTTTAAAGAAATATGGTTTTTTTGGTCCGTTTTGTTAAGAGTGTTTGATGAAGCCATTTGTGATTGATTCTTTGGATCAATGTTCAAAACAAGGCTTGAACTGGGGACGTGATGTTCCGAACTCTGAGTCATCTGTACAGACTCAAATGAGTCTATACAAGTCATATTATTAAAATATAGGCACTTGCCGACTTTGCACCTTGCCAATTCCGATTAATTGGGGCCAGTCCACCAGACCTGCTATTGTTTTAGAATACTTGCTTTGGATTTTTTAGTTGATTCATTATCCTTGTCCTCAAGCTCTTTTTCATTTTTGTGGCAGTTTTTGGAAGGCCCAAAATCTATCTGGGATAATTCCCGAAGACTTTGGTAATCTAACCCACCTCAATGTATTGTAAGTGTTCAACATCCTTAGCTTTGTATTTATCAATGGCCTCAAATAGCATCAATACATGCGAAGTTGTTATATTTATGAATGAATCCTTTGAATGTGAAATATTCTTTTCAGTTCAGGAACTAGTCATTGGTAATGAATAACTTGTCTATTTTAGATAATATAAACTAGTTACATTGTATGTGGCATGTGTTAGGTCTCAAACAACCTATAATTCAACAATGAAATGAAATGGCCTTGAATCCTTTTCACCTGTTCTTTGTCATGCATTTCTTTCATCTATTAAGTCTATGTGTTATTTTTGTACATGTACCCTTGAAGAAGAAGGCTTGATATAATATGTGTTAGCTGGGGCTCCTTGAATGGCAGTTTTCATGGAGCTAAAGGCTGAATCTGGAAATTGTTTCTGGAATTAAATCATGATAATGTGGGTTCGGCATGTGTGCAAATATTTTTGTATTAATATTGAGTTAATTTCCTTGTATATGCATTTCAAGTGAGTGTCATTTGTTACATAAATTAGTCGTTTCTTCTTTATGTCATCCTAGAGTTTCTTATATTCCTATGCTTCCTGTGAAGATAGATGATTCCATGGTAGTTCGACAGCAAGTTTATTGGTCAGCATGTGTAACTTCACCCTCACCACCACTCATGTACTACACTCATGTACTATAGGGGTATTTTCTTCTTCTAAGTTATGTATTTCTAGACTTCATTGTATGTCCAAGGCCCTCTCATGTGTCAAGATCTTCTGAATTTGGAGGTTGGATCTTCTTTAATGTAGTAGTTTGACTGCGAAGTCAATGTCCTGCTGAGCTGGCCTACCCATTTCTTTAATAAAATTGGCATGACAGTAGGTTGTTGGAGAGCTTCTCCATTACCTTGGTTTACCTGGGGTTGGCAGTTGATAGGATGATGGCCAATTGGAATGCAACAGACAATAAATTTGCGAGTCAAAAACTGAAGTTGTTTCTTCCATGCTTTTGCTAAGTATTAGTTGTTTCTCGAGATATGAAGTCTTGATTATTTTCCTTGCTTCCTTCCAATGATCAAATCGACAATCTCAAATATGTGCATTCTTAATAAGTCTGCTTGCTTCCTTGTCGTGAACAAGTTTATAATCCCACTATGATCTCCCTGTTCTTGAAACAATGATTTCAGGCAAGTGTGTAGCACTCGTCATAATAATACAATTGTGGTGGCTTTAATTGTTTAATCCCAGCTCTTGGAACAATTGATGAGGCCATATTATCTTAGCACTGGTAGAAGTCATCCTGTTGAATAATGTCTTTTGAGAAAGAATTTCAAAATTTTTTCATCCTCCTCAATCTTCAAGGCCCTCATACTTTTTCTCATGAAAATATTGTATCTTGTTGTAGACTTTGTTATCTAGACATCTTTGAAAGTTAGCGTCGAGATATCTAGAGAAAGCCTATGACATAGTACCTCAAGTTTTAATTTGGTAGGTGTTGGAAAAGAAAAGAGTCTCCAAATACTATATTGATTAGGTAAGATATATATACGAGGGAGCGCTAACTAGTGTGTGAACAGCCAGTAGAGAGACGAATGAGTTTTAAGTGACGATAGGTCTACATCAGGGGTCAGCGTTGAGCCGATACCTATTTGTCTTGGTTATGAACGACTTAACTAGGCACCTACAAGATGAGGTACGGTGGTGTATGTTGTTTGTGGATAACATAGTTTGGATTGATGAGACCTGATGTGGCGTCAACACAAAGTTAAAACTTTGATGGGATACTTTAGAATCTAAAGGTTTTAAAATTAGCTAGATTAAGACAGTGACTATAGAATGCTAGTAATAATAGGAGTAGAGACGAGAAAGTAGTTAAGATCGACGGCCAAGAAATTCCAAAAAGAGTGCAATTTCGGTATCTTAGGTCGATAATCAAGGAAAATGGAGAGATTGACGAAGATGTCTAGCATAGAATTAGAGATGGGTAGGAAAAGTGGAGATGTGAACCTGGAGTTTTATGTGATTTCCGCATATCAATGAAGTTGAAGGGTCAGCTGTAGGACCAACTTTGCTTTTATAGGGCAAAGTTTTGGGCGGTCAAGAAATAACATACCCATAAGATAAATGTAGCTGAGTTGAGGATGTTGATATTGATGAGGGCAAGACAAGAAGGGATAGAATTCGAAATGGATACATTCTGGAGAACTTAGTTGAGGCTCCAATAGGTGATAAGATGAGAGAACGTAGACTTAGCTGGGCTAACCATCTGTAGCTCAGACTTAGTATGGCACCTGTTAAGGAGTGTGAGTTGGTTCAATTGGAAGGTTTGAAAAGGGTAAGTTGTTGGCCCAAAGGACATGGTTGGAAGTAGTGAAAAAAGATATGGGGACTTATTGCCTCACTGAGGATATGGCCCTTGATAGAGCAAAATGGTAGACTAGGATTCGTCTAGCCGACACCAAAATAGTTGGAAAAAGGCTTTGATGATAATGATGATGTTGATTATCGCGATATCCATAGGACTTTCTACTGAACATGAGATTATCTGCCTTGAGTTGCACTTTGAGTGTATGTTTGCATGTTTCCATAAGTCTGATGCTGGTTAATATTCCAATTAAGGAAGAAAAGGGTTTTTAAGAGGATTTTAAGTTAGCATCGGAAAGGGGGATTTTATGGTAAATGCATCAATGAACTGGTGACACTCTTAAACAGTGTATCGGACTAAAATCTAGTTTTTCTGGAGTTCAAATGAAATACAATAATGGTTGGAGTTACTAGAAGTGAGTGGTCTGCCCAAACAGGTGCTGAGCATCAGAAAATTCTTTATGTGAAGTAAGGTCTGTTTCTGTTAGATTACTCATGAGTCTTCTTATAAACCCAATGGTGAAGGTATTGTTTAATCTGATCATGGAGGTGTTTAGGCTCCCAAGTAGCATAATAAACATATTTGTATCATCGACTTCGTCCGTTGGCATGCGTCTTTATCCAGTTGGATTCTTTGGTATTTGATATTTGAGCATTCCACATTGAAGCAAGATATCCAAGATGTATTTGTTTTGAGATTGGAAGATACCTTTCTCTGACCTTTCTTCCTCTGTGCCGTGGAAGAAGTTTCTTTGCCCATTTCCTTTACCTTCTTACCTCAATTTCAATGAGGTATATTTTCTTGCTGCTGGAATATTGTCTTTATGTTATATCCCTCGAAACTGAGGATGGTAGGACATCTCCTTCATGAACTGTCATTCTTATATTTGGGCCCTCAACAACATAAAATTTTTGTGGATAAGGTTAGACTACAGCGTTTGTTGCTACTCCTATATTAAAATTTGTTTGATGGGATACTAGTAACCATGAGTTACAATAGAGAGAGACAAGTACTGACAATGCTGAGTCTAGGGGCTGGTGGAAGGGCCATCTGCGAGTTTGACATTTTTGGGTTTTGAGATCCTGACAACTAAGCTAGAGTTCAGAGGAGTTATAATCTAGTCAGTGGCACCATAGAAGATAGATCTGGTAGTGCCTATAAATTGTGTGTAGTTCTTTAAGGAAGAGGAAAGCTTAAAGGGTCAGTCACCGTGCCAAGAAAGAATGTAGTCAGTGGCACATAGCAGGTAGATCTGGTAGTGCCTATAAATTGTGCGTAGTCCTTTAAAGAAAAGGAAAGCTTAAAGGGTCAGTCACTGTGCCAAGAAAGAAAGTAGAGAAATGGCTGTTCTCGCTATGAAAATAGTAACTCAAAAGAGTTAATCTTGATAAGGTACCTCATGACTACAAAAGGTTTTGGTGGTAGTAAGCCATGGGCATATTCTTTGATAAATTAAATAGCTGTACTCATTCTCAAATTCCATGCTGTGAATGCACAAACCGCCAGAATATTGAGGTAGATATCATCACTTCATTCAAAAGCATGTAGTGAAGAACTATCATAACATAGTTTATAATTTTTGACGATTGTCTAGCAGATATTATGTTCAACACCTCATTTGGTCAAATCTTTCTCCTATGCATATGCATTTCTCTAGCAACTACAAAGAAGTTTATAATTGGCATCGCAAGAGACTCAAAACAAATGTTTCGGTCCATTTCAAGGTTGGAACTACTTACTCCAACATAAAGATGCAAAATTATCTTGAAAAAATTGTCTATTTGGAAAAATCAGTGAATGAATAAATATTGGACGAATTTGGGCTAGTTAAACTTTGAATTGCTGCTTTCTTAATAGCATGTTGTCATGGTGATTGAGGTTGCCTTTTGTGATTCAAGTTTATTGGCTCAACGTTGTAAATAATATGTCACACACCAATATCTGAGACTAGAATTTTGGAACTGACTATGAAATTTTTTTATGCTTGACAGGGATTTTTCACGCAATTATCTAAATGGTTTTATTCCTGAAGTTTTGTCTGGTCTGCCTTTGGTCCAGTTGTAAGTTCAAGCTTCAGTTGCTTCATGTCAATCTATCTAGATGTCTATCTAGTGAAATATTTTTGTGTTACTAAGATGTTCATGATATGGTGAAGTTTGTTTTCATGTTACGGTTTTCTGGATGTTTGGTGCCCTTCTTGTTGGCGTGTGAAAAACATTTGAATGGGTAAATTGTTTGTCTATTTGTCAAGGGTTGGGGTGTGAAAAACATTTGAATGGGTAAATTGTTTGTCTATTTGTCAAAAGTTGAAGGAACATTTTCATTTCAATATATATGGATATTTCTTAATGGCTAAGGATCAAAGACGACAGATACCCAGGTCTTTCATAGGGAATATCCTTTCTATCCTTTACAAATAACATAGGAAGGACTCATTTGGTAGAGTTCAAATGGGCAGGGGATTTTGAGGTCCAAAGGTTCCATTGCTAGATTTACCAATGATTTTGTAGTGCCAACCCAAGTCAGGGGTTGGATATCCAAAACATTAAATGGCTAGATTTTCTACCCATGTACATGGGTGCTGGTAGAGAAAACATAGGTATAAAGAGAAAACCTGTATGCATCTGTGTGACTTGATTTTCCACCCTTTTAAATTTTTGCTAAAAGACAAAAGTACTTATGCTAACAAAGTGCAACATTTATACTGTGAAGTTGACATGACATGAAATGCATCTTCGTATTTACATGTGTGTGAATGTGTATTTATTTGTGTAAGATTTTATTTTGTGTATATTTATTAATATGCATTTGCATGTGTACAGACACACACAGAGACACAAAGTCCCACATAATTGTGGCTCTTTATAATGCGTATGTACCTGTATATATATCGTTTAATGTGTGGATGCCTGCTGTGTATGTTTTTTGCAACATGGTTTTCATGTCTTTGCTTGATTTGGATGCTTAGAATTGGTGTGAATTTGATAGGATTCCTTGCCGTGCAACCATTTGTGCTAATTGAATCCCCCAAATTATTGTAGGTCCCTTCTGGGAAACAGGTTTTCTGGGCCAATCCCGAAGAAGTTTGGAGACATGAAGAACCTTACTGAATTGTATGATTGTACTGATTATTGTTTCACTAATACCTTTGTTTATATTAGTAGGCCACCTAAACATTGACAATGTGCAGAGTTGTTGAGGCAAACCAGCTGGGAGGCAGTCTTCCAGAAGAACTTGGACACTTGAGCAATTTGGAGAGACTGTATGTTTTCTTTTTTTCTTGCATACATGATTGAGATGAATTTCTTCCCTTTGTTTACTCTATAGGTTGAACACCTTGGGTAGTTTATGTTAATGTCAGTGCTCACTGTTGTTTAAAATATGCGAGCTTCATAATTATTTTTTACTCATGACATTCGAAACTGTTTAACAATATTTTTTGTTGGAGCATTACTTTTGTTTTACTTGTTTAGATTATAAACACAACACCTGGGGTGAAAATTTCAGTATCCTTTCTTCAAATGAATTCACCGGAGAGTTGCCGACCACATTCGCCAAGCTTACAAATTTAACAGACTTGTAAGTAAAATAAGGGTTTAGTACATTTTCTTTCTTTGAAATTTCAGATTCTTACAGTTGGATTTGTATTTGCAGTAGGATTAATGGGAACAATATTTCTGGCACCATACCTGGTTTCATTGGGAACTGGACGAAACTTAAGAAATTGTGAGCACTTCCTTTTTTTTCTCCGGCTTTTTCTCTTTTTAGCACTTTGGTCAACTTGGCGAAATAGTAATCAACAAGAATGGTGACATGCTGACGAGATTGTTTATTTTTGAGTCAATAAAATATAGATGATTAAGATTGTTTAAAAACAAATGTTGGATAACAATATCTGGATATTTTGTTAGAGAAAATCAGTAATGTTACACTTACGTAGAAATAGAGTGCAAAGCTGAGTCATATCATTTATCAGTGAGTCCCTGTCTTCAATTAAGTTGATCGCAGCAACATTATATTGCTAGCTCCTCTTATTTGTCTTACTAATTATCTTTCTTGATTAATCGCCACCTTTAGGCTCGTCAATATATTTATGATTTTGATGCAAGTTATTTTTATTTGAAAATGTAGAATCTATACAGTGTATCCTATGACATCTGTACCATCATTTCTTTGCAGAAGAATCAGTGGTACATCCATGGAAGGACCAATTCCTACAACCATTTCTTCCTTGGAAGATATGGAGGACTTGTAAGACATCAAGAGTAATGTTGATGCAAGAGTCACTTTGATTAATTTTTTCTTTGGTTTTTTTACCACAAACTTGGTGTTGGGCCTGATTAGTTGGCTTTGAGATCTCGACATGCAGGAGGATCACTGACCTAAGTGGGAAACCTTCTCCTTTCCCTCCATTGGAGAAAATGAAGAAGCTTGGGAAACTGTAAGTTAAAGAGAGTTGCTCTTTAGCTCCGTGGCTTTACAGGACCTTTAGTTACAATGCTTGACAGATATGAAATATGATATGGCTGTAACCCTTCAGGATTCTAAGAAACTGCTCAATATCTGGTGTCATCCCACCATACATAGAAGAAATGAAGGATCTAAAAGACCTGTAAGTTGATATCTTTTCTAGAAACTCGATGCTACAATTGGAGTCTTCTTTTCTCGAAACTCGATGCTACAATTGGAGTCTTCTTTTCTCGAAACTCGATGCTACAATTGGAGTCTTTGAATCAATCTTCAACTTGAAATACTTAATAGTTCAATGCTGGCTACCACTACATAAATGGCCATGATTGAGCTTATATGCATATGCATTGTGCCCAGAAAACAGATTTTTATTTTAATTTTCTTTTTGGGCCCGTTTGGCTCATTGGATTCAGATTTCCAGAAGTCACGTTTCCTGGAAAAGCTGGGCCAATCGTGTGTGGTTCGCTTATAATTGATATATCTGTTAGAATTGAAATTTCCGTGGGATTCCTAAATGCTCGTTTTGAGCCTATATTTTGGAAATCTCAATTCGACCAAATAGGTGGAATTGACATTTCATGGAAATGATCTACTTTGCTATTGAAGAACAGAAAAAATATTAAAAGTTTTGAGAGAGAAACTATATCTAATTTTAAAGAAAGAAAACATATTAAATTTTAGAAAGGGAAACTATATCAAATTTTAAAGGGTGAAAATATACGAAAATTTTTAGAGAGAAAAATACAAATTTTTTTAGGGAGAGAGAAATTATCTCAAATTTTTATAGAGAGAAACTGTCTCAAATTTAAGGTTTTAGGGAGGCCATATTAAAATTTTTGAGAGAGTAATTATCTCAAATCTTAAATTTTAGAGAGAGAAAGTATCTTGCATTTTTAGAGAGAGAAAGTATCTTATAATTTTAGAGAGAGAAACTGCATTAAATTTTAGAGAGGAAATATCTCAAAAATAGAGAGAAGTTATCTCAAATTTTAAGTTTTAGAAAGAGCATATTAACATTTTAGAGATTAGAAACTATATCAAATTTTAGATAGAGAAACCACCAAAAAATTTTTAGAGAGAGAAACTGTCTCAAATTTTAGGTTTTAGAGGGAGAAAATGTCTTAAAACTTTAGAGAGAGAAACTGTAATAAATGTTAGATAGGGAAAGTAATTGAAATATTTAGAGAGAGACACTATTTAAAAAATTTTAGATAGGGAAACTATCACAAATTTTAATTTTTAGATAGAAAATATCTTAAAATTTTAGAGGGAGAAACTACTTGAAAATTTTAGGGAGAGAAAATTCTCAAGTTTTAAGTTTTAGAGAGAGAAAATATCTTAAATCCTCGGTCTCAAATTTTAAGTTTTACAGAGGGAAAGTATATTAAAATTTTAGAACTACCTGAAAGTTTTAGAAAGAGAAACTATCTTAAAATTTAAGTTTTAGAGAGAAAGCATCTTAAAATTTTAGAAAGAGTAAGTATATCAAATTTTAGAGTGAGAAGGTACCTAAAATTTCTTGAAGATAGAAGTTATCTTAAAATTTTTAGAAGGAAACTATCTCAAATTTTATGTTTTAGATAGAGAAAGTACTTTAAAATTTTAGAGTGAGAAACTTTATCATATTTTAGAGAGAGAAACTACTTGCAATTGTTTAGAGAGAAACTATCTGAAATATTATTAGAGAGAGAAACGATCTCAAAATTTTTATAGAGAGAAACTATCTCAAATATTAAGTTTTAGAGAAAGAAAGTATCTCAAAATTTTAGAGAGAGAAGCTATATCAAATTTCAGAGAGAGTATATAAATTTTTGAGAGAGAAACTATTTGAAAATTTTTAGAGAAACTATTTCAAATTTTAAGTTTTTGAAAGAGAGTGTAATAAAATTTTAGTGAGAAAAACTAACTCAAATTTTTTTTAGAGAGAGAGATAGAATTTGCATTTCCAAGATGAAGATATTCCAGACAATCCAAAAGGGAATTTGCATTTTCTTGATTTCTACCAGATGCGATCCAAACGGGGAATTGACATTTCCAAAAAATCTCAATTCCAGGGAATTTCAATTCCAAGATTGACTTTTCCTAGGATTGAAAAATCTAGGGATCCAAACGGGTCCTTCAGGGCTAATTATGCTCTCTTTTCAATTCCTGTCATGTGCACTCTCTTCGATTCATGTCATGTACTTCGGCTGGTGTTCTAAAATCCAGATCGATGGGGCAGATCATTTACCCACATATCTGTATCAGATCAGTGATCTGGATCGGGTTTGGATGGGTCTAAATCAATGATCCTAAAACTTTTAAAAAATAAATGGAATAAAATAAGAATCAAATAGCGGTTTATGGGTTGGGAATTGGAAGAGACCTGAGAAAACATCAGATCAGCTTAGAAAAAGGAAAAAAAAAATATATAGGAGGTTTTAGTGGGGAACTGAGCTGGGACTTACACTATCTAGGAACCGGTTCGGTCCCAACTGATTCCCATCCGGATGAGATCGCCGGGTTTTAAAATGCTGGTTTGGGCTGTGCTCTGCTTTCTTGATTGCCAGGCTCGGGCCAACCATATCCGAACTTGGTCCCGGACTAGCATGCTATTATACAGCTCTTTACTTGGTGGTTATTTCAACTTGCTCTAATCTAGTTTCAATCAGAGCTCATCTTGTCTTTTTGGGATACTTAGTGATTGAAAGAAAATCTGTCATTGATCCCTAAATTCCTAGTTTCAGAAGAAACTAAAGACACAAGATTCAAGTATATTGACAAAAGTAACATATATATTTAATCCTGCGGTTTAAAACCAAAACATGGAAATCCACACAGGTATATTTAAACCTCACAAACTTTTTGTTGAGAATTATTTCATATGAATTAGTGACATAGGTCTGAAATTACTAGCATATGACGAATATATTGTTCCAATGAGAGATTTTGTTGTGGGAAACCAACATATCATTTATTGTGACAACTTTCTTCTTATTTGTGCTTATGTTATTTATTGTCTGCAGTGATCTGAGCTTTAACAATTTGACCGGTGGAATTCCTCCCTTTTTAAAGGACTTTAAAGGCCTTGATAGATTGTAAGTAATCTGTTGGAAACTCAGTTTCTTTCTTAGTGCTGCTTCTGAGTGGTCTATGATTCATTTGCAATTTCAGCTTGGGGATTATTCTTTGGAGTGATTGTTTAGATATTAGTTTATCTCTCACACAAAATTTATACTTCATTTTGAGATAGGTACCTTAAAAGCAACAAGTTGACTGGAGATGTGCCTGATTGGATTATGAGAATTGATCCTGACGTGTATGTATTTCAAGTTATATGCATATTTTTAGTGTATCTTACAACTTGGGAGCATTTGCCCCTAATATCATTAATTGCTTCTTGTAGTTTAGCTTTGTGGTGTTATACCTCAGTGCCTCTAGATATTGTTTGAAGAGTGGCCTGTTGGATTTGAGGGGCTACAGAGAATTCAATGTATTTTCAGTTACTTTTGGAGCATTCTTTGAAGTTTTATATAACCTGACACTGAGATTTTTCATCTACAATATATCTAATAAGTACTAAACATTTCCACTTCATATTGCATCGGATCGACTTAAACATTCAAGAAATGAGGGCCAAATGCGGTCCAATGTTAGAAACGTCGGACGCCTTAAACCTTAAAAAATGAGGTCTAAATGCGGTCTGATGTTCGCTTTAAACCTTCAAAAAATGAGGTCCAAATGTGGTTCGATGTTAGCAACATTAGACCGCCTTAAACCTTCAAAAAATGAGCCCTTAATGCAGTTTGGACTGCCTTAAAGATTAAAAAATGAGGTCTAAATTTGTCAAAAAATAAAAATTTTTGAGGTGCCCATCCTTCCGTGTAATAAAGGCCTATTTTGGGGTCTTTTCGTTATCACGGTTTAAAAAACCTGTATGGATGTAAATTTCCATATTATTAAGTACTTATTGAAGCTCTTGCATTACTCACATAGGCATTGAATATAGAGACATGTTTGTAAAAGAGTAGCTTCAATTGTTAACATATAAGGTTCTAAGGGAGAACAAATAGGAGTGCAACTTTTGAAATCCTCCAGTTTTTCTAAAATATCTTTCTAAGCGGTAACTTTAAGATTCTCAAACTTCGTAGGTTCTCTCTCAAAAGTATATGAAAAGTAGGTCGCTCATCATAAAATGTTTTC
>NW_006499431.1:686530-698211 GCF_000471905.2 Amborella trichopoda
TATATATATATATATATATATATATATATACATCTTGCTATTACAATTAGATGCGCTTCTCTCTCTATACATCTTGGTATTACAATTAGATGCACTTCTCTCTCTATACATGTTGCCATTACAATTAGATGCACTACTTCTAATTGCTTCGCAAAAAAGGTAATATCTATCTCCCTTAAAAAACTGCCCTCATTTGCTGTTGAAATCTATTTTCTTAATAGGGAAATTTATCAAAATGCATTTAAAGTTGGATTGTTTAACTTTTTACCCAAAGTGTAATTTGATAAATTTCAAAACCATTTTGATGTGTCATTTGATGGTCTATTTCAAATTTGATCGAAAGAATGATGATGTTAAATTGTTCAAACACTAATGTCTAATTTGATAAATTTCCCTTATCAGTAACATGAACTGGAGAGAGAATTGGGAGGGATGGCATTTGACTGACCAAAAAAATCAAAATTTTAAAACTATAAGTACTTATCAAAAAAAACACAAGACTCCAATAATTTTTTATGTCAATGAAATATAAAAATATTAAATACAATAAATTAAAGAAAATGTTGAGTGAAGTTAATATTCAATAGCTATAGACGTAAATATTTAATTTAAGATAAATATTTAGCATTATTTTTTATCTGGAGAGCATGATGCAGTGCACAAACATAATTGTAATAAGATTTTATTTGTCCATTCGATAATTTTAGAGGCCTTGCATATAATGTAAAATGTTGTCTTGGACACAAAACTACTTGTAGAAGGTCTCACATTGCATAGAAAGATAGCTTCCAGCACATCAACATCCTCTCTCTCTACTCCACTTGCACATCAGCAACACTCCTCATTTCTGCATATAAGAGTAGAACATAATAACTGCCAATTGTGCTTCCACTATGGAAAGGTTACAACAGAACTGAAGTCTTTGATGGAAGAAAAGGTAATATATTATGAGGAAAGTGGGTATTTTATCATTTCATCGTTCTGATTGATTGAGTATTTGGGTTGTAAATGTAGGTAGAAATCATGTACTAATGCAGCACTCTCAGTTATAATCATAGGATAGGAGGTTTGCAATCAATGATTATACTTGAAAAAATATGTGACATTATTGTCTTTTCTGTAATTCTAGTTGTGCTTTATTATGACTAGAAAGGATTATGGTTATATCTCCATCTTTTCTGGCAACTACAGCTGATATTTGCCTCTGCTAAGCCTACTAGAGAAGGTGTTCTGACTGGTTGCAGATGTCACTTTCATGAATAGGAATTTCTCAATTTTAGACTTTAGTTGTTGCTATGGGAAGCTAAAAGTAAACACTTACAGATGAAGTGATTTCCTGCAGGGATATATCTAACAACAACTTCACAGGTGCTACTTCGTCAACCATGTGTCCACCCTCAGGCCCGTAAGAATACTTGCTAATTTTAGTTAGTTCTTCCTTATCTTTCTTTTTGGTTTGACTTTGGTCACCAAAATCGAAACAAAAAAAAGCTCTTCGGCGGTCTTCTACCATTCCTGCTGTGAACTCTCTCTCTCTCTCTCTCTCTCTCTCTCTCCAGGAACATGCTTGCAAGCTACTCTTCCGTACAGGACAAATTGTAAGCTCACTGTCCTCTCACCAATGCTTGAGATTCTAGCCCCACTACACTGCTTTTATTGAATTCTGTTATTTTTTATAGACAATCAAGGAAATATATTTCTGAGATACTTTCTTTGCTGCAGAATCCGGCCATGCCTACAAAAAGGTTTCCCTTGTCCTGTAAAACCAAAAAGTGAGCATTTATTTTGCTGCTTCACATCACTTATATTGTATAAATATGTCAGTGTGTGGGTGTGGGTGTATGTGTATGTGTGTTTGTGCACAGGTGCGCATGCTTTCTCTTGTACATGTTTGTTGTCTTAGTTCCTTCAGGCTAGCTTTTATGGCACTTAGGTCTTTCCTTTCTGTTGGGTATGATATTAGGCTACTGACATTATATTCGTGGCAGATTTCAAGCTGTTTATAAATTGTGGAGGCAGAAAAATAACTATTGATGGGGAGGAATATGAAGAAGACTTGGTAGGAAAAGGCACTAATATGTTTGATGGAAGGGAGAAGTGGGCTGTTAGCAGCACAGGGAACTTCATGGACAATGGTGGTACTCTTGGTGATATGTACGTACCCAGCAGTACGTCCAATCTTTTAGCCCAGAAAAACATTGAGTTGTACAGTACGGCACGTGCTTCTGCCATTTCCCTTTCATATTATGGGCTTTGCCTCCAGAATGGTGGCTACACTGTTGTCCTCTATTTTGCTGAAATACAATTCACTGATGGCCACACTTTTAGCAGCCTTGGGAAACGCATATTTGATGTGTATATTCAGGTAATATGTCTCATTAGTGTTTTCTTTTTTTTCTTTCTCTTTTTTTTCTGTGATACTGTATTTCTATTTTTCCGTGTCAATAAGGTGAGATTTGGCACAACATTAAAAACACAAAATAAAAATCAGAATGTTACGAAATTCCTCGCTCTCGAGGATGCCCTCAGTGTGGAGGAATAAGTCCCTTACTAGTGGGTCGTTTATTATTTTGTTATCCATCGTATCATTGAATAATTTTTCTGAAATGTAGGGCAAGAAAGTACTGACTGATTTCAACATAAGGATGGAAGCAAATGGTACAGGTATCGGTATCAACAGAACCTTCATCACTGATGTTACAGATCACACTCTGGAGATCCACTTCTATTGGGCTGGAAAAGGGACCACAAGCATCCCTTGGAGAAGTTTCTATGGCCCCCTCGTGTCAGCCATTAGAGTGACACCTAGTAAGTCACTCTTGTTTGAGTTTTACTAACCATCATTCTTGGTTTCACTGGCAAGTATATTCTCAGTGTCAGCGTCTGATTTAGTGTTATACTTCTAGATTTTACCCCAGAGATTGATGGTGATGACAAGTTTTCCACTGGAGCTATGGTTGGGATTGTGGTTTGTTCTTGCTTTGTGGTCTTCTTAATTTTGGCCGTCCTTTATATGAAAGGCTATCTAGGAGGCAATGATAAAGAGAACAAAGGTAAGGTGGGAATATGTTTGAGGGATAATGGGTGTGATTTTGGACAAACACAGCAACGGATTCAATATTATCCTTTGTGATACTTGTAGTTTTGGAATAGATATTGCCTAAAATTTTTGGAAATGTCAATGTGCCACCTATGTGCACTATATATGTTCCAAAACTATGCTGAGAATGTTACATTGTTTCCTTATGGCCTGATAATGAGTTCCACAAGTGAAGGGCCAGGATATTGAACCTTTTTATTTGCTGGGCTCGTAAGATCCAAGTGTTAGTTGATGTGTTAAAGAGGAATACAAGTCGGAATTATAGGTTATATGATTAATTTAACCAATTATTGTTTTCTTTTTGGACAGAATTAAGAAGCCTTGAGCTTCAAACAGGTTACTTTAGCTTAAAACAGATCAAAGCTGCTACAAAGAACTTTGATCCTGCAAATAAGATTGGTGAAGGTGGTTTTGGGCCGGTTTACAAGGTACATCTGCAATCGCTATGAAAAGAAGAAAAATGGAAGAAATCTCTCTGCTGCTAATATTGATTAAAGTTGTTTCCAAGCCATTTCTCACTGAGCATTTTCTTTGTTCCCCTTTGTGTTTCTAAATTTACTTGCACTCATTGCTTTTCCTTTTAAATTTTCCCAGAATTAGCAAATAGAGGAAAATTTGCTGTAAACTAATTCACTGAGACTTACCTCTTGGGTCCTAATTCAAATTCTGGTTTAATTATATGCATTGTTTCTATTTGTGTGTGAAGGGTGCCTTGCCAGATGGATCAGTCATTGCAATTAAACAACTTTCATCTAAATCAAAGCAAGGGAACCGTGAGTTTGTCAATGAAATTGGCATGATTTCTGCCTTGCAACACCCAAATCTTGTAAAGCTATATGGTTGTTGTATAGAAGGCAATCAGTTATTGCTAATCTACGAATACATGGAAAACAACTGTCTCTCTCGTGCTCTCTTTGGTATGCTTGTTTCCATTATCTCTTCTTTTATTGTGTGTTTATGCTCATATGCTGAAAAAACCGATTTGGTTAGTCATCTGATTTGGTGTATTTGGGGATATGCAGGTCCAGACGAGTCCCGGTTGAAACTGGATTGGCCTATACGACTCAAGATTTGCATAGGAATAGCAAGAGGCCTGGCTTATCTTCATGAAGAATCAAGACTGAAAATTGTTCACAGAGACATCAAGGGCACCAATGTTCTCCTTGATAAGGATTTAAATGCCAAGATATCTGATTTTGGTTTGGCAAAACTTGATGAAGAGGAAAATACCCACATCAGCACAAGAATCGCTGGAACAATGTAAGCAACTGATATATAATTTTTCTTAGTAACTTTTTTCTCATGTTAGTTCAAAATAAGGTATTTTCTTTTACCATAGTAAAGTTGAAAAGGTGACCTGGTATTAATTTACCTTTGGAGTGATTCCTTAGAGGATGGCTATTCTGGTGTTTCTCATTTAGCATTAATGCCTTATGTAATGTGGCCCATGGTCCAGGGGTGTGACACCGGTTTACTCATAAGTTGGAAGCTCATCCCTCATAGAATCCAATATCGTGTAGGTTCTTACTGCATGGATTATTTCATTTAAATTTGATTACATTTTTTTTTTTCAGAGGATATATGGCTCCTGAATATGCAATGCGAGGTTACCTAACAGACAAAGCAGACGTATACAGCTTTGGTATCGTGGCTCTTGAGATAGTGAGTGGGAAGAGCAACACAAATTACAGGCCAAAGGAGGAATGTGTTTATCTTTTAGATTGGGTATGCAACTTATGAAGCGTGTTCTTTTCACAGAGTGCACACACATGCACATACACATGCAAGATATATACTTGTTTGGAGTTTTATTATTTTCACATTAGTTGCCTGCTCTAATGTATACTTGTTTCAAGTTTTATTATTTGCACACAAGTTTCGACATGTTCTATTTTGCTTTTATACGTTTACTTTTTTCACGTGCAAGTCGCAAGTAGTTGTTAAAATCTTTTACATCAGGCCAAATTTCCAAATGATTATAGTGATGTCTTCTGTCACATTTGTTCATAAAATGCCAGCATATGATTTGATTCCATAAAGTTTCATTATTTTACATTTCTAGTTAATCTGGAACTTAAATCTGTAATCCATTGGTTTGAAAGCTATTTCATGGTACTTGAACTGCACACTTGGCTCAATCCTTGACTATGTTGGAAATGATGAGAATTTACCGTTGTGCACCATGAAATGTCTATTCAGGGTTGTCAGTTGATTGCCATGGCTTTTCCAGTGACAATGACTCGACTCTTATAACATCAATATTCAAACTTTTCATTTTTGTTTGGTTTTTAATAAACCTCAATGGTTTGGGGGAGAAATTCGGTTTTCATAAGAAAAGTATAATCATTATTTATAAATGAGCAAAATGGGGCAACTACATGAGTTGGGTGTCCTTCATTAGTACAACTAGTTAACTATATCTCAACCCAAAAAAATGAAAAAACACACTAATACAAGTTATTGGAGTAGCCCAAAAAAATGAAAAAACACACTAATACAAGTTATTGGAGTACCCTTGATATTTCAACTTATCATAACTGACACTATCAGTGGATTACCATTGTTTCTTTGGAGTGATGAAGATCATGACATTCATTCTTTATTTATGAGGAGAAAGCAAATTAATAGATTTCCAAAGATTACTTTGTTCCAAAATGATTGAAATTCTTATGAATGATGACAGATTGTGAAATTTACTCTTACGATGAAATTGAGTACTTCCAATGCACATTTCTATATGGTCCATTCATTGAGCTATTTCATCGTAATTTTCTCAGTGTTCTCGTCTGACTCCCATGTTTTGGGGTTCATTACAATTCAAACTGGGAGACACTTAATGTTGCACCAGTTCAAACCCAATTAACCCACCGGGAGAAGAAACAAAAGACCTCCCATGCTGTTGAGCTCTTAGAAAAACATTGATTTGTTTCTTAGAACCACTTTGGATTACAGATATCTATTTGTAAATTGCAGGCTTATGTGCTACAAGAGAAGGGTAGCCTCCTAGAGCTAGTGGACCCAGAGTTGGGGTCGAACTATTCCAAAGATGAAGCCCTAAAGATGCTAAATGTGGGCTTACTGTGTACAAACCCTTCTCCCACGCTCCGCCCTTCTATGTCAGCCGTTGTGAGCATGCTTGAAGGAAATGCCAATGTGCGGGCCCCACTATCAAGGCCTGGCGCTACAAGTGAGGAATGGAGGTTCAAGGCTTTTACAACTATTTCACAAGACAGCCAGAGCCAGAGCCTGAGCCTGAGCTTGAGCCAGAGCCAGACTTTGTCGATGGAGGGCCCAACAAGTGGATACTCTGGGCCATGGATTGCATCCACTGTTTCTCTCTCTAGCAAGGAAGAAGTGAGCTCAAAAAGCCACCTACCTCAACTTATAGATGTTAGTGGAGATTAGGTATATGTACGGAAATCTCTTGAATGCTTTTGTCCTTTTTTCAGTTTTATTGTTAGTCTTGTTATCATTATTTTGTAGGACATGTAATTTGTTGTTTATTATTGTAATGTTGCGTTTAGTCAGAATGATAAGAACTAGTGATAATGGTGCAGATTGGGTGGGCTTCAAGATTTGCCCACCTTGATTTGCTGATGCTTTATCTTCCCCCCAGTTTTGTGACTTTATTTGCCTTGTCAATATATGTATTAAATTCTACTGATGGCTGATTGTAGTTTTGGAGGCTTTGCATGTTCTCACTACCCACCAATGTATTTTTGTTATCATTCCTGTAGTGATTACTTTGGAAAGTATATAATGAGACCTTTGATACAAGGTGGTCACATTACTCTTGACCATTGGATGTGAAATTGGATGTGAAATTGGGAGGCTGCATTTATTTCATTGATCAAAATAAATTTTCTCAAAATAAATTTTTTCAAATTTTTTGACACACCCAAGCTATTAGATTTTACATCGGATAGTTTTAAATAATTGTGACCTCTGTATCAATGGTAAATAGTAAATGGTCTTGTTGTATACAATCCTTTAGGTTGTATGGACCACTATGAACCACACTATATGGTGGTGTGGTCCATACAAACTATGTGTCGCCTTGGATAGTCATGTTTCACTTTGGAGTGCTACCTCACCTCTTTCTTTGCCTTTTTAAGCAAACCCGCACTGTCATTTATGTGGTAGGTTGTTCTGGTTTTTCGCTGCGACATTCTACTCCTTTTTTGGGCATTGAGATCTCGTGGTAGGTTCTGGTTTTTCACCACAACATTCGTTCTGTTTTTGGCCATTGAGAGAAGGCCAAGCCTGTATTGCTGATTTCAGCAAGGTTCAGACTAGATCGGAAACGGCTCATGCATACTGACTTGGAAGGCAAATCAATGCATGTGGTTGTGATTTCATGGGTTTCATGAGAGCAATTTGAAGATCTGAATTGAAATGCATGAATATGCAATACTAGTACCTCCTTTATAATCCCATTGGTTAACATGCACGATGTTATTGAGCTATACAACTCTCTTACCACCATTACATAAAGGTTGCCGTTTCATATATTGGGTACAACTGCAAACCTATAGTTGCAGAAGTTGGAAAAATTAGAGACTTGATCTAACTGGTTTTATCCCGGGAGTCAGCTCGCTTGAATCGGATTGCACCTTGGTATTTTCATTAAGTTGGGGATATTTAATGCTTCAAAAAAAAGTGAAATCACACCTCTGAGTTTATTAAAAAGTTGTTCATTTTCTATATATTTGTTTTAATTCTCTCTATCACATCTCTTGAATATCCAGATTTCGATCTTAATAAAAATTGGATTGTCAACTGGATTTCTTGGTCTGTATTTGTAGATGTCCTACATTTGCTAAGAGAGTTCTTAGGTGCACAAAACCTTAAAAAATGGGACCCATATCTAGTCACCTTCCAAAATCAACCCTAAACTTACCCTTTAGGCTCACCAAAATACCTTAATCCTATCCCAAACTATTCTAGGGTATATTGTCTATACTCTACATAATCCCATGCTTTATGTACTCTTAATGTCATCCTAAAAATACCATAGTAGGCCTATTATTAGGGAAATCACATTTAATGAACCTAAAACTGACATAGCCAGCCTAAACTTTTCTAGGTAGCCTACAAAGAAGTTTCCTTGTTGGATCTAACCTACCGTAAGACCTTTCACATTAGATTGGGAGACCACCCAATAGCGTAAAACGCATAATCACCCCTTGATCGCTCCCTAAGCCCTAACTGACCTTAAGCCCTAATTACCAATGGTTTGATAATGGAAAATGGTTTGATAGGGCTGCGGTCCTATCAAAATAAGGAAATACTCACCTCATAACTCATAAAAAATTATAATTCAAGTATTGGAAAACCTTTGCATCGATCATCTCGGCTTGAGTATTATAGTTGTGAAAAAAAAGAAGGATTTCAAGCTCTAAAGATAGTGTATATTGCAACAAATCATTTAGACTATCCACTTCACCCAAACAACAAGTGTTCACATATCCACAATACCTGTGCCATGTTTTGAGTTTCAATTTTTTTTGTCGGTGTTGGAAATTAATTTTAGAGCCGTCATGAATCCTTCCAATGCCGAAAGTGCTTTCCAAATGAGGATTTAAGGTGAAGCTTTATTTTGTTTTTATAAAGCCTTGGCCCTATAAAAACTTCATCAACGAAAACCATCCCAAACCCGCCATTTTCAAACCCTAAAGTCAACCAAAATTCCATCCAAGACCCATCGTGGCAAAAAAGGTTTTAAACACATTATGGATCGGTCAAAATAACCTCTAGAAACCTCTCACTTCCTTAACTATAAAATAAATGTTTGTATACAATAAGATCACTTACCTATGATATAAGGAGGTCACAATTATTTATAATCATCAGGTAGCTTGGGTTCCAGAAATTTGAAAATTTGTTTTTGAACTTTGAACTTGGCCAATGAAATAAATGTTGTAACCCAATCTCACATTTAATAGTCAAAATTAATTATGATCACCTTGAATCACAACTATACAATAATTCTAAAAGATATGAAATTTCGTCGCTAGTTAAAAATTCCAAAAAAACCCGGGTTATGAGCCATAAAGAGTTGGCGAGTGGGTCAAAACTTCAACTTCCTCTTTACGAGAAGGGAAATACTTTCAAAATCAATCACGGTTAAATGGTGATAGAAAATTTGGATTGAATTTCTTTATCTATTTTGTTGGGGGTCTTCTTACTCACTACAAAAAGTGACTTTTGTAAAAAGTAAGAAAATAGGAGTTTTGCACACGTATCCTTTCTTTTTGGTTTTTCTCTTCTATCGGGTCAGAGCATCTTTTAGTTAGGTGAAAAAGGAAAAGAGACGAACAATAATTTTTTTTTTATTTATGACAACAATTTCTTTTTTATTTATGGGAGAAATTGTGTGAACTTGTGTTGTTTTTGTCTTTGGATCATCCGACGTGAAATACGAAGTAAATCGTGAGTTTGGATGATTACAAGAAATGTATTTTGGTGATATATTTTATCGATTTTCTCCTTTGAAGAAACATTGTATCTCTTTTATAAATTTTTTTTTTGATAGTGATATTATTTGCTGGCTTGTCAGTGGACGTAACCCTACATGATGAATCACATTAAATTCGTGTTGTGGTTTGTCTCCTTTTTATTTCATTTCATGAATATAGTTTCATCTCTAATTTTTTTTTCTTAAATTGTTGCACGCTATCTTTGAGCTTATTATTGGATTATCGATTTTATATATTTCATGTTGAGTGTGTGATATTCGATGATCGGTTAAATTGAGGTTTCAGCTATTCGAATCTCCAATAAGTGCTCACCCTCAATTTTAAATATCAAGGGATAGATTTCAAGAGTAGAGAGATAGAGTTTTAAACATTTAAAAATACCCATTCAGTCTCTAAGAGATATCAAATGGAATAAATGAAAAAACCATTGATTTTAATTACCCCAATTGGATGTGCCTAAATGAGCCCAACCATTTTCAAATGGCCATTTAGTCCATTCTTTGTCTATAACTACCTAGTGTTGCTTAAACCCAAAAGGACTTTTGGACCTTTGGAGGATAGTTATCAAGATCGGACCAAACTTGCGGTCCAACCAGATGGACTATAGACTGTGGCTTGGCCGATCTGGTATAAAATCAATATTTGATTGGTTTGGTACGGTCAGACCAGTCAATTTTAACTAATTCAACCTGCTAAATAAATTCGACAAAATTTTAATGTAAACTAATATATATATATATATATATATATATATATTTTTTTTTTTTTTCTCTAAAATTCAATCCAACTAGTTTGATCAGTATTTGACCGATTTTGATTGGACCAAATCCCTCATTGACTCAATGGTTGGTCCAATCTTAATAATAATGCCATGAACACCTTACAAATTTATGCCACTTTCTTTCTACCATGCCCCTCTAGCCCCTAGGAGCCCTATCCAACTCTTCAAATCCGGGCATCGGCCTAATCCCTCTTGGAATTCTGTTGATTCAAATCCTCCTAGGACCCACCTAGTGTAAACCCTCAAGTATCCATTGGCTATTATTATACTTAAATTCAAGTAGACAAATACGGAAACCACCCTCTTTGGTTTGGGTGCAAATTAAATTCACTTGAACAATGAACAATGAACAATGAAAAGGATCAGGATCCAACCAAATTATGGTTTACAATTCAGAATTTTACGATCTCTTCACTATAAGCATCAACAGATGGCTAAATCTCTCTCAAAATCACTAAAGCTAAACTAAAAAAAAAAAACCAAATTTGCAACCAATTAGGCCTAATAAGATTATAAATAAATTAAATAATAATAAATCGTGGAAAAAGAAAAAATAAATATAACTTACTCACCCTTAATTAACTTGCATATCTAAAGAAAACTAATTATGTTTTAAGGAAGAGATTTTTTGCTATAGGAAAGTAATTTTATTAAAATATATTAAAGATAATTATTCTCTAATATTTTGTTAAATTAAATATTACAACTTAAATTCTAAACTGAAAAAGGAAAACAAAATCTAAACTAAAAATACGTGTAATAATAAAAATATTCAAAATAATTCAAAAATATAAATAAACCAAAATACCATTAAAAGTTTTAGGGGTATTTTGTTCTATTTATTTTTTTGTGAATTATTTTTTCAAAATTTTTATTGGTTCACCTTAACAATAAGAGTGGACGTTCCAAATTTTATATCATTTGGATTTATAGAAAAAGTATTAAAATTTAAATACAAAATATAATCGTAGTTGTCAAATCGGGCATGATTCAATCTGGACTGTTAAGCGTTTACTATAGCTGTAAACTAGTAGGCGCATATGGCATTGTATGCTATGAAAGCACTTACCATTATTAGAAGGAGGTCACAATCACTCTTAACAATTAGATGTTAAATTGGATGGTTTGGAGTAGTGTTCGTAAAATCGAACCGGAACGGTTAACCGGTCGTGAGGCTGGGAGCGATTTGAATCGGAATCGGACTAACCGGAGTAATTAACCTGACTAACCAGCCAAGTAGATTTTTTTTATAAAAAATAGGGTAAAACACCCCCCCCCACCCCCAAAAAAAAAAAAGAAAAACTTAGATTAAATATACACT
>NW_006499431.1:698367-721064 GCF_000471905.2 Amborella trichopoda
ACACCAAAAATAACCTTAAAAACAAATAAATTTTTTCTTCTCATATTCAATACAAAAAAAATATTTTTATTAAAAAAATTTATAACATAAAAAACAATCCAAAAAGCTCACTAAAAATATATAACATTAAAAAGAAAGAAATATTTGTTTTTCTCATATTCATCACAAAAAAACATGTTTTTGTAGAAAAACATATAACATAAAAAATAATCCAACAAGCTCACAAAAAATATAATATATATATATATATATATATATTCTTTTTTTATCATATTCATCACAAATACCATATTTTTAAAAAACAAAACGTAATTTATTAAAACAACAAAAATTTTTTTTGAGAGCCCTAAAATCGAGCCAAAGAACACATAAATTTATAGTCAAAATCAACCCCAAATCTTTCATTTTTTGAACAAATTGACTTGGGGATATGATAGATACTTCAATTAAGATTCAAATACCTCATATTTCATGAAGATTAATTGACTAGTGAGATCTTTATTTAAAAAATGGCGGATTTTTCTCTTCACGAAAATTTTAGGAAAAAAACACAGCAAAAAATAAAAACATTTAATCAATAGTAAATCAAAGTAACTATTTTATTTGATAGATGATGCCTTTATGATCAAACTTCAGTGATCAATTCGATAAAATCGTTCAATTTATTGATCAAAAATCAATTTGTTTGGATAAAAAACAGTTCGTCGACCAACAGTACTTGGGACCCAAAAGACCCTCAAATCTTCATTTTTTTGGAAAAATTGAAATATCTAAACATTGAATCATTCAACAATTAATCAAAGCCCTTTATTTTTATGAAAATTTATGAGGTATTGAAGCAACATTTGATAGAATGGCGGAAATTTCTTATTTAAAAAAATCCCCATTTCAATCCACTAAGAACTCTTTGTTTTTCGATTTTTGATTCAATAATCTGTGATTTATAGAAACTTTCAGGTGTATAACATCAATATTTGACTGAAAAACAAAAAACAACTGAAAAATGGAATAACAATTAAGCTGCAAAATATTGTTCTATGAAAAGTAACGGGGGTGTGTCAAATAACGGTCGTTATTTGATGCGTTAAAATGGCGTTATACCAGTGTTAAAACGGTAAATTGGGCCGGTTAGAAAAACTAGCCGATTTGATCTAAATAGCGTTGGTTCGACATCAAACCGGTCGGTTTTGGTCCCAATTTTTTTTTTGACAGTTCTTTCATACATAGTGTGCCATAAAAACGGCCCTAACCAGACTCGCCACCCCACCGGTAGCAATTTGACCGGCTGGTTCCGGTTCTAATTGGCCGGTTTTGCGAACACTGGTTTGGAGTGAGTCGCGGAGCTTAAGAATTTGTTTTTTAAACTTTGAGCCTATTCAATGGTACATTAACAACCACCTGATATAAAATCTCACAAACAAGAGTGATTGTGACTTCCTTATACTAAAAATAATGATCATATGAGTCCCTCGCACACACAACTTCATAAGACCCCAATATGTCACCATTGAATCCCCATCCGGATCTTGAGAATAGATGAGACACTAGCTCACCCGGTCAAGAGGTAAAAGGGTCCTCTCTCTCTAAGCTTCTCCTCTCGTGCCAGCCTACCATTGCCCTCCCTTCTCTCATTGAAAGATGAATGTTGAAATTTTAAAAACATAGCCATCAAATGGAGCACCGAATAGTTGGATGGATTGTCTTTCGCCTTAAGAAAGGTCTCTCCTTAAAAAAGGTAACTTTTATGATGATTTGATCTTTGATATTTGAGTGCAATGGCGGAGGAAATATTGGACGAATTGAACCTCTCTCTCTTTTTCTCTCTCTCTAAAACCCCAGTTCTTCTTATGTTTCTTATGCAGCGGAAGAGAAACTCCCCCCAAACAAACACGCCTTCCAATTCCCAAGTAGAAAAAGAATCTTGGCTTGAAACACTTTTTTTTTTTTGGGGAATATTAGCAAATAAATCTCATTAAAATAAAAGCAAGTTCCAAAATACACACAAAGTCACTGGAAGGAAGTAATCACCAATGAAAATTGGTGTACTCCTTTTGCAAGACAATCAGCCTCAACATTAGACTCCGTGTAACAACAGTGGATTTTAACAATTACAGTTTTGAGAATATCACATATCTTATGAAAAATTACAGTTAACCTCCATGGTATATTAGCTTGGTCGTTACTCCAAGCTATAATATTTGCTAAATCCCTTTCTACGATCTTCTTTCCCTCAATTATTGGTAAGAGTTTCATGCCTTCCAAAGGCCTCTAGCTTCAGCTTCATTAACTGTAGTTACATTGCAAGTGCCAAAATATAAACGAATAATATGCCCCATATGGTATTTTATCAATTCACCAAAACCCGTTGCACCTAGGTTTCCAAAAGAGCTTCCATCAAAATTCAGTTTGTGTGCATTAGCGGGTGGTAGTGTTCAAACATCACCCATTCGACTTGATTTAGGAGAAGATAAACTAGCGACTGCCTTAGGAATAACAATGATCTGGCTTTTAAGGATGAATTTAACATCTTTAAGTGTAGAAAACCAATTTGCTGCCAGTGCCAAAATATTGGATTTCAGCATTAAAGTATCAATGCTCAACCCTTCAAATACTCTTTTATTTATTTCCTTCCATATACCCCAAAGAATACTCACCCAAATTGATCTCCACAATATTAAGCTCATCTTTGAAAAACTAGGAGTAAGCCATTGGTAAAGAAGCCAACTTATATTTTCAGGAATATGTATCGAAAGATTTAGACACTAACGAGCCCAATCCTATATATTCATCACAAAGGGACAATCAAGAAAAAGATGTTGGGCCGTCTCATTATCAGCTTTGCAAAAAATACAGACATTAGTTAAAATGAAACTCCCTTTCCTCAAGTTATCAATAGCAGTTAGTTTATTTTGGCACAAAATCCATAAAAATAGTTGTACTTTGAAAGGCACACGAAGCTTTTTTATCTTAAAAAGTCTAATATTTAACTTACTACAATCACAAAAAAGGAGATCATAGGTTGACTTAACTGAAAAGGCTTCAGAGTGAATAAGATCCCAAATGATTACATGTTCGTATTTGGTGAGATATAAACGCTTTGAAGCATTTCCATAAGCGATTGGTATTCATCTATAAATCTATCAGAAACTCTTTTATACCTGTAAAGTAAAGACCAAACAATGTTAGTGAAAAAACCCCAATTAGCATCTTTAACAAAAGCTAATGGGTTGGTAACTTTGGTAAATACCTCCTGGAATAAATATCTTAGTGGGAAGTCATGAAGCTATTTGTCAAGCCATAATAAAGTCTTTTTCCCATTCCCAATCACTTTTCTAAAATGTCTCAGATATATAGGTTTGTCATAGTCGATAACCCTCCAAACATGGGACAAATATGACTTACTTCTGGGACTTTTGATTAAGCTATAGAAAACATCCATCCCATACTTTCTTTTAAGAACTTCCACCTAAAATGAATATTGTTGGCCATGAATTCTCCACCACTATTTGATAAGCAAGTCAAAATTCATATTTTTCAACATTCTAATTCTCAAACCTCCTTCTTTCACCGGTACACTTACTTTCTCCCAACTTACCAAATGCAATTTTTTCCTCTTTTCATCTTTACCCCAAAGGAAATTTCTCATTAAATCTTCCAAACGCTTAACAATCTGTTTCAACATCCCGAATAAAGACATAATAAATTGGTAAATTTGACAAAGTTGATTTGATAAGAGTATACCTTCCTCCCAAAGAGACAGTCTTAGATTTCCATAAATCTAACTTTTTGAGAAATATTTCAATGACTAGATCACATGTAGACCTCTGAGAATTTAATTCACAAGAGGAATCCCCAGATACTTGCAAGGTAAACTTTCGACTCTACAACCCAACAAAGCAGCCAACATTTCCATTGTATTTTTTGGACAACCTACTCCAATCAATTTGGTCGTACCGAGGTTAACATTTAGTCCTATAACCAATTCTACACATTTAAGAAAAATCCACAGACTTGTAACCTCCCTTTTACATGGATCACAAAATATGATAGTATCATAGACATATCGAAGATGTGAAACTACCAATCTATTATTCCCAACCTTCACACTCGATATAATACCTTTTGAAACCACTCCTCTAAACATGACATTGAAGCTTTCAGTCATCAGAGTATATAAGAGACGTGATAAATGGTCACCTTGTCTAAAACCTCTAGAAGTTTTAAATAATCCAACAACTTTACTATTAACTAAGAGCGAAAAATGAGTGGAAATTAAATACCCTTGAATCCATAGTCTTCATCTTGATATAAAGGTCATATTTCCCATGATGCAATGTAAAACCTTCCAATCAACTTCATCATATGTCTTTTCAAAATCTAATTTGTAGATTAAAGAAGATCTATTCTCTTTAATTCTAGAATGGATGTACTGTTGGACTATCAAAATGCTATCAATAATTTGCCTGTCTTTTAATAAAGCTGAATTGAGGACCTCTGATTACTACGTGAATAACCTGACGTAACATATTAACAAGGACTTTGGCAATGATTTTGTAAAGACTCCCCAACAAACTAATGAGATGAATATCCTTCACTAGCTCTATGACACTTTTTTGGGGGACTAAATCAATGAAAGTAGAATTCATAACTATATTAATCTTGTCTCTTCAATAAAACTCCTCCAATAGTTGAAGTAGGTTGTCCTTCAACAAGTCTTAGAATGATTGGAAAAATGCTAAAGGATTCTCATTTGGCCCAGAAGCCTTGTCTCTACCGAGCCCAAAGACTGCATCATTAATTTTCGCATTTCAAACTTTCTTTCCAACCACATAGCTTCATTTATTGGCATTTTTTTTAAAAAAAATATGTTGCATACATAGCTCCTCAAGATTTTCAGCAATAAAAACATCCTTGCAATGATTGATCAAAGCATCTTCTAACTCCGACATATTATCGCAGTCCGCTCCTTGGATCATTAAATTTTGGATTGAATTGTCTCTTATTCTAGCATTTGCTATAGCATAAAAGAATTTTGTATTTCTGTCACCTTTCTTTAGCCATTTAATTCTTGAACTTTGTCTCCAATGAATCTCTTCTAGCCTTAGCAAACTCTTATAGGATGCTACCCAATTGTTTCTTTCACCAATTTGTTCTTGAGACAAGTAACCTCTCATAAATTGAGTATTGTTCATCTAATCAACATGTCCACTGGCTTTAGCAATCTTTGTCTGCAAATCACCCAAATTATTTCTTTTCCAACAAATAATTTTGCTTTTAAGCAATTGGAGTTTTTAGATAACTGATAGTCTTTCCACCATTCTATCTGATTACTTTTCCAAAACTTTTTAATTAACGGAACTAGTGACATTTCTGACAACCAAGTAAGCTCAAACCTAAAAAGTGAAGGGCCAAAAATGAATCCATCCGTGTTAAACATAAGGGGAACATGGTCAGAGGTAATTTTCAGAAGAGCTTTAACATTGCTTTTTGAAAATCGATTCACAAACTCAGAGATCACCAAAAATCTACCAAACCTTGTTAAAACTGGTTCAGATATATTATGATTGGACCAAGTAAAGTTAGCTCCAATAGAAGGCATATCTATCAATTCATGTTGTTGGATAAATCTATTAAATAACTGCATACAAGAAGACATATAGGGGGATAAAGAGGACTCGCTAGGCCATATAATAATATTAAAATCTCCACAAACACACCATGACACTTTAATATCATAAATGTCCGACAACTTATCCAAAAATATGGCCCTTTCATCATGTAGGTTAGGTCCCTAAACCACAGTAAGGCACCACACAAAATCATCCATAGGGCCTCTGAATAGGACAAAAACATGTTTAGGTAACAAAATATATTGAGAAGCATACAAAATAGTGGGATTACAAAGAACTCAGATACCCCATGAAGAACTAGCAGCATCAAAACCTTAAAAATTCCAAAGATCTTCTTCCCCTACTTCTCTAGCTGTAGGGAGATTTGAGGCCTCCATTTTAGTTTTTTAAAGGAGTAAGAGATCAGGTCTTTCCTTTTGGCAAAAAGAAAACACATCTCTCTTACGTGAGCCACCATTGAGACCTCGAACATTTCAACAAAACATCGTCATTCAGAAACATAACTATTTTTGTGCTTGGTGATATCCGAAGGATCACTAGACAGAGAAGCAACCGGCTCACATTGAGCACGGGTTCGACCCCTTACCTCATCGTTGTCATAGTTGATGTGGTAGACCATATTATTCAATTCCCTTTATACTCGACATTTTGTTTTTGTTTTCTTACTTTTGGTGCCTCCTGTTTTCTCAACCACCTCTTGTTCATGCTCCTTCTTCAGCGCCTCAGTGATAGAATCCAACAAATCACCATAATAAACATCATTGCTTCTAGAACCTTACCGACTTCCAGAGGGTGTAGAATCAAAGCAAGCTCATCTTTTTTATCCGAATGAGCCTTATCCACCATATGCTGTTCAACTGAACCTTCATTGAATACTTCATTGTTATCGTCTAGCAATCTCATAGTAAGTGGTGTTACAACGATAGGTTTTTTAAGGACTTCCATCATTGCTGGACCGTTTTCTTTCCAAAATTCTTCATTCCAAGTGCTAAGCATTGTTTGTTAACATCTTCCTCATTCTCTTCCAGATCATAAACCAAGATCAGAGATGTATTTATTTTATTTTTTTTTAGTAACTTCTTTGGCAGAGCTTGATGAGAAAAGTTATGAGCTGGCTTACTTGAAGATGGGAGGGAAGAGTTGTTGTGAGGACGACAAAGATTATCTTCTGGATTAGACGCTTGGATATGGACAAGAAATTTAAGAAGTTGAACAATGGGTGAATTGTTTAGAATGGGAAAGCCTTTAGGAGATGTGCCAGCAATATATGTGCCTACAATTGATTGTAGAAACTTCCCAAGAGGCTCCTATGCATTATGCAAATTGTAGGTGTAATTCTCGAGGCGGGATGTTTGAAATTTGAAATCAAAGATTTATTTCTATCATACTTTACAATCCATTATTGGACTATCCATTTCAACCCCATATTTACCTTTGACTAGCAATCAAGGGCTATGATTAATGAGTGCCTTGATCTTTGTCGTTGATTTCGCTTCCCTTTCCCCGAGACAACATTATTGTATCTCGAACTTGATGAGCCTACGTGATGTGGGCCATCATTGATCCTAGACATCTATACTGGCTCTTGCATAGGAATGTGAGCTTTATTGACCTCAAGAACTTTTCTATCAATAATGCTAACTTCTTTGAATGAAATTCTGAGGTCAAACTCGCCTAGCTTTAAGATTCCTTGACTTGGAAAATTCAATCCTTTAAGCTCAACCAGAAAAATGAGGGAATGATAGGAAGTCTTAGTCCAATCAATTTTAATTAACCAATCACACAAATTTGTAATTTTTTTACAGACTTTTGTGGACCAGGCTATAATAGGAATACTTGATACGAAAAACTAAGCAAATCAACGCTTAATTAGGGAGGAATCCATAGCAGGGATCCACTTCTCTGCCGCCAGATCATATCCTTGGAATCTCCAAACCTTATGACTTCTTACTTTAATAGCCTCCTCTCGTCATCCAAGAAAATATATAAACCTTTCCTCTGAGATAGATTTGCACAAGCTTGGGTTTTTCGTCCATGTTTTGTCCACCCATCATTGAAAAGCATCTATATTACGGAATTGTTCTTTAAATGTAATAATCACCAAAGCTTGAATCCTTTTCTTTCATCTAGAATTATATCATCCCTAACTAAGACCAATGGATTCCTATGAAAGGAAAAACCAGTAGATGATCTAAGGATCTAAGCATACGAGGGACCCCTCGAGCTCATGGCTCCTTAAGATACTCTAACACACATTACTTATCTCTTAACTTTTGCTTTCTCTTCCTCTCTCTTACACTAACATGGCCTAAAGAGACTACCTTGGATTTTTCAATTTCACGAGTATTTAAGCATACACTACTGGTTTACATAGACCATACAAAACCCACCCTCGCTTCCAATGAGAGGTCAACCTTAATGCAATACAAATTGAAGTACCCACTCCCTTGGTATGAAACTCCCCTAAAAAGACCTCACTCCCGTAGCATGAAACTCCCCCAAAAAGACCTCTCTCTCTCTCTACAAAAAATTGAAAATAGCGAAGCTCTCTTTGTCTTTGTCTCTCTTTATAAGAAGATAATGTATATTGTTCTTTCTCTAATGATTGCCCAAAGTGAAGATGGGCTCTCTCTTTTCTCAGAACCTCACATTTCTCTCTCTAACAGTTCCACAACTCCATGTTTTGAGGGCCTTTATCAACCAACAGAGCCCTGATCCGCCATTGATTAATTAAAGATCCTCTCTTTGTAAGCTTAGAAATACCCCGGTCAACAACATAACATCCACACTACTTCACAATCAAAGACTAACCCATGGTAGAAATTTCCCTTGATGATAACGGATTCCCCAATTCTCTCTATAACCAACAAAACCTATTACCCAATTCTACCTCTAAGCAACGAACCTATTCCCTATCTCTCTCGAAGCAACGAAATAACGTTTCCTTTACTCTCTTATTATCCCTGCCTCTGCCTCACCCCCCAAACCATGGCCGTGGACCAAATGAACCAGGTGAAGATGAGCATACGACCTCCTACACAACAACGAGTCTCCTTCCCTATTGTGCATGTTTCATCTACCCCCTTCTCCTCAAATTCATCCAATCTAACCAGGTCATGACTCATGAAACACAAAAAATCTAATGCCATCTCATTTCACCATTAAATACCTTAACATTCTTGACTTTCTAAGTCCTAAAAAAACTAGAGAGGTACTCCTCTTGGTTTTGGGTATCAATTACATGCAGTCAAAATAGCATAATTGTGCATAATCATGGTCAATGTATTAATATTTAAATGTATTATATTCTTTTGAATGTAATAATGAGTGATGAGTATACCTTTCGAGTGGATGTAAAAAAGAGAGACGAGTGGATGTATTAGTTGAGGTTTTATTTTTTTAGATGGCATTGCTTTTCGCTCATAGTTTAGCCCATTGTTAAGGAAATCACTGTGTGGTATTCTAGGCTGCCTTTTGCTTTGCTTTTGCTATAAATATGTACCCCCCTTTGCATTTAATGAGACAGAAGCGAAGTTGTGTTTGCTTGTGTAAAACAAATCGGGTAACCAAGTTCGGTAGATTCTTCGTGCTCTAATAGTTATTTGGTGAACTCGCCCAAAGAAGAAGATTTTGATTATGCCACTATGGGAATTTGAATTGCCACCATTCAAAAAAAAATTTTGTTTGCCAGTATTTGTAGAGATTTCAAAAATGGAATTTGAATTAGCCCCAAAAGAAAATTGTCTGCTTAGTGTTTGTTGAGATTTCAGAAAATGAATTTTTAGGAGTTGATTTCATAGTGATAAAAAACAATTTGCTATGCAATGGAAATCTAAAAAGTTTTAAACTCTTCTCCTACTCCTATTCTAGAAGATATAAGTACAGATGATGAAAATGAAGAAATTGTGGGACAAAGTAAGATGATTACTTGGAAGGAAGTAGTCTCTAGAGAAAACAACACATAAACAGAAGAATGTTCAACATACTGGCATCACCAAATAATCGAAGAAAATTCTGTAAGTTCTCTATCTAATGATGACTCTGATGATTCACTAGTCTTTTCTGATGAAGAGACTCAGGTTGAAAAATCAAACAGAGTTTTCAAAGAGACTATAAAGGAGATTTTGGGAAATTGTTTGAAAAATCATTCAAATTACAAGTACAATGAAGGCATACAAAATTGCGTAAACTATTGAGGGATCATACTTATGAGCCATACTATGAAGTTCTGTGAGAGAGTCATTGAGCAATGACTAATGCATGAAACAAGTGTATCTAAAAACCAATTTAGTTTTATGCCAGGAAGGTCTATAACTGAGGTTTAGGGCGAAGAAAAAAGACCTCCACTTAGCCCTTATTGATCTAGACAAAGCTTATGATAGAGAACCTCGAGATGTGATTTCGTAGGTGTTAGAAAAGAAAGACGTATCTAGACACTACATCAACTTGATGAGATATATGTATGATGGAGCAGTAACTACTGTACGAACAACTAGTGGAGAGACGAGTGAGTTTTCAGGAACAATAGGTCAAGGGTCTTTATTGAGCCCATAATTTTTTTGTTTTAGTTAAGGACGACTAAACTAAGCATCGACATGATGAGCTACCGTGGTGCATGTTATTCGCAGATGACATAGTTTTGATTAATGATATCCGAAACAGCATCAACACAAAGTTAGAACTTTGGAGGGACGCTTTAGAATCCAAATGTTTTTAAATTAGTTGAACTAAGACAGAATATATAAAGTGCAAGTTTAGTAATAATAGGAGTAGAGATTAGGAAGTTGTTAAGATTGACGGCACTTTCAATATCTTGGCTCGATATTTCAGGAAAATGGAGAGATCGAGGAAGATATCGCATATAGAATTAGAGCTGGGTGGGCAAAATAGAGATATGCAACTAGAACTTTATGTGATCACTGCATACTCAATGAGGCTGAAGGACAAGTTTTATATGACAATGGTAAGACCAGCTTTGCTATATGGAGCAGAATGTTGAGCGAACAAAAAACAATATACCCATAGAATAAATGTGGTAGAGATGAGGATGTTTAGATGGACGAGTAACAAGACAAGAAGGGAAGGAATTCAAAATGAATATATTCGAGAGAATTTAAGCATGGCACCAATAAGCTATAAAATGAGAGAGAGTAGACTTTCGTAGGCTGGCCATATGTGGCACCAACTAAGTACAATATCTATTAGGAGGTGCGAGCTAGTTCAAGGGAAAGATATCGTTGGAAGTAGTCTGAAAAGATATGGGGACTTTTGGCCTCACTGAGGATATGACCTATAATAAAGCAGAATGGAGAACCATGATTCATGTAGCCAATTTTAATTAATTGAGAAAAGGCTAAAATGATGATGATGTTTGAAAAACCATCCAAAGTGAAAGATAATTCAAAAGAAAATATATATCAAATTCAAAAAGTGGTGCATTCTCAAAATCTTTTACAAGCACTAGCAAAAATTGCAATAGATGGAGGCGAAAATTGGAAAAAGATAGAGTTATTTCTATATACTGGCACTAATATAAATTTTTGCACCAAAGAACTATGAAAAAACTAGATAAAAGACTCACAAGGCCAAGAAGTTAACATCATGAATGGTAGAAGAAAATTAATAAAATTTTCCATTAATGTTCATGTTAAAATTGGAGACAAAGTGATTTTGATCAATTTTGTTAATATTGGGTATTAAGGATATCAAACATGAATAGGCTCTCAGACTCTAGATGAAATAAACTGTTGCACAACATCAAAAGCTTTGATAATTTTTACTATAGAAGGAAAAAAGGGAATTGTACCTTGAATTCCACAAACTTTCAAAATGAGGACAAACAAAATTCAAACGATTCCATTTATAACAAAAATTATGAAAGATGTTCAAAAGTTGGAAAAGGAACTTGAAAATATGAAATTATCTGACAAATAAAGGACATGAACTTTGAAGCCAATTCAAAATTACTTGACATAAGAGAAATTACAGAATCCTAAAAAAATATTGAGTTGAACATACCTTGGAGAATTGGGATAAAGATTCACCTAAAGCCCATATACCAACTCTTCATTACATTCTAGTTCAAAGTAAGCCTATGAGGTGCAATAAGGAGGATGAAGAAGAGATGAAAACTAAGATATCAGAATTAGCAGAAAAGGGGTTAATTCGATCATCTCAAATCAAATTATTCACGTGCAGCCTTTATTGTAAAAAACTCATTCAGAAGGAAAAAGGAGAAAACCAGAATGATAATTAATTATATTCCTCTAAATCAAGTAAAAGCAAATATTAAATGGCCATTAACTGATAAGAAAGAGCTGATACAAAGAGTTGCTAAAAAAAAGATTTATCAAAATCTGACTATAAGTCAGGATACCACCAAATGAAAATTGAAGAATAAGACATTCATAAACCTACTTTTTCCAACCCTGACGGATTATAAGAATGGCTAGTGATGCCCTTTGGACTAAAAATACTCCTTCACAATTTCAGAGGAGGATGGATTCAATATTTAACCCATTTTGTAATTGTGTTGCTAAATATATAAATGATTTATTGTTTTTTCTGATTGCATGCAGGAACATTTGGATCATCTCAAAATATTTGCAGAAACTATGCAAAAACAAGGAATAGGCCTCTCAACTTCAAAAGACAAGTTTCAGATTGCTAAATAATCAATTGATTTTTGTGGTGTACATATCTCCAAAGGCCAAATACAAATTCAGATGCAGCCCCATGTAATCCAAAATATTAAAAAATTTACAGAGAAGCTACAAGAAAAATTACAATGCCAGAAGTTTCTTGGTTGTCTCAACTATGTTCGAGACTTTATTCTCATGCTTTCTGGGAAAACCAAGAAAATTAGAAAAGTTATGAAAGAATAATCATTTCGATGAACTGAAGAAGTAAGACATCTCAAAGCTAAAGCACAAACTTTGCCCCCACTAGCACTTATAAATGGACGTCATTTATTCTTTCTACTGAGGCCTCATCTGATACTTGGGCGGCTGTCCTACTAAAAAAGAAAAACAAGGAACAGAAAATATGTACCTACACTAGCAGTCAATTTAAGAAGTATGAGCTAAACTATTGGTTCGCAGAAAAGGAAATTTTGGTTGCAGAAAGAGGAGTTGAAAAGTTTGACACTGCTTTAATAGGAGAAACATTTATCTTTAGAACTGACTCTTTAAATTTGGCCAGTGTGATGCAAAAGATAATTATCAGTAGTCCAAAATTACAAAAGGTATTCATGGTGGCTAATCACATATATAATTTTTCAATTGAAAAGGTCCAAGGGACAAAACATCATCTTCCAAATGCACTAACAAGAGAAATGAAGATGATGAGAACAGTTCGGAAAGAAGCGTGGCTAACATAGATTTTAGAAACCACAGAAGAAAGACAAAACAACTGTCAAAAAATAAGGAGTTATTTCTCTCCTCAACCTGTGAATATTGATTCAGCAGTAGGGTCTTACCCTAACATAGATTATTTTCTCACTTCTTCTAGAAGAATCAGTATAGTTATAAACTATTTTAGATGGACATCCCTATAACCTGAACTAATTGCCTGGATAATTAAAAAGGAAATCTTGGATGATTTGATAAGTTTTAGAAGACAATTATGTCTTAATAACATTGCCAAAGATTGTATGACAAAATTATTAGGATACACAAATTAGGAAAAAGGTTTATGCAAATATGTTTTAAGGATCAATTTTACTAAGCAAGGATTTATTTGGAGATATAACGATGAATTGCTTTTCAACCGTGAAGCATCTAGCATAAGGCCACCTACATCAATACAATTATTAGACCGCTTCTACAAAAGTGTTAAAAAATGCTATAGTTGCCAAATTAGAGAAGAATTTTGTGTGTTGCATTATGGAGAATATTGTAAAGCCATGAGTTTTGACAATGAAACACCGAAATCATCCTAAAATATCTTGGATAAAGCAGCACATGGTTTTTTAGTGGTATTACTAAATAAAAGTGGTTTTACATTTTTAATAGTACTTCTTTTTAATTGTACTATTTTCTTTTGCTTTTGAGTGAATGTAATAGTGAGTGATGAGTGTACTTTTAAGTGGAAGTAAAAATGAGTGATGAGTGGATGTAATACTATGAGGTTTTGCTTTTTTAAAGTGGTAATACTTTCCACCTATGGACTAAATTTTAGATCTGAAAGCTCGAATACATTGGGACTGAGATTAGGTTTATGGTTCTCTTCAGCAGCTGCAAGGACCTTTGCATAACTACAACTGAATATTGGAGAGAAGTATCTTGACATCTCCATTTTCTTTAATCTGAGCTTGTAATGCTCTATTAGTGTCATGGCCTATCTTGGTAGCAACTCTAGAGAGAAAGATAGGGGGTACTTCTGATCATTAGGTTTACGACATTAGAAAATTATTAGGGGTTTTATATCGCAGAGGCTTTGATGGCTTGTTGTTGTTGTGCTTAACCCGAGATGAAGCTTGCAAGGTTCTTATGGAGGTTCATGAAGGAATATGTGGTTTACAACAATTTGGCAGTAAGATGAAAGGATGTGCATGGTGGAAGAGGTAGAGAGAGAAAATATGTTTGGGAGAAAACGAGAGACCAATAATGGTAGCCTAGAGAAAGAAAGAGAAGCGATGGATTGGAGATTAGTTGTGATAGATGGAAGAAAGAAGAGGGGAATTGGATGCCTAATGGGGATTTGAACACATTTTCCCATGTGACTTTTAATAACCGCATGGAATGGGAGGACCTTGAGATTAAAATTGCGCTTTTTGTTACTAGTTCTTTCTCCCCTCCAATTAAAGATTTTTTTGGCCTCTCGGAATGGGCTTAGCGAGGTTGAGAGTTATCTTATCGGCCTGATGTTAAGATCATTGGCCCTAACAAAGTTGTGTTCAAGCTGAGATCTCAGGAGGAAATTAGAAAGGCTTTGTCCCATAGGTTTTGTAGAGTCAGAGGCAGCCTTCTCTCACTAGATCGTTGGAAGGCGGTGGATCATGCATCTTTTCGTGAAAAGATGATTGTTTGGATCAAACTTTGGGGCCTTCCATTATCAGCATGGAATTTAGCTATTATTAAAAATATTGCAGGTCGTTTGGGCATTTATCAGAACATGGATTGTGACGCTTTCTTAGCCGCTGCTGTCGGTTTGTATTAATGAAAGTCGAGATTTGTTTAAAGTTGCCTCCACCATGAAAGAACGTGATAAGTATTAATAATGAATTTTTTGAGATATCAATCACAGTTGAGGAGAATTTATCTTTATCAAACAATGCCAAGGGGGTGTTTTTGGCCGGAGATACAAACCTTGGGAAGTTGGGACAGCTGATGACTGGAATTTCTTTTGATAATGCTCGACACGGCGTGTGGAGTCGTAATTTGCGAGGAACAAGAAAATTCAAATTTCAAAATTTTGAAAAGCCCAAAATAAAAAAGCGTTGGATTCAAGTTAACAGGTTTTCGAATTTTTCGATGGGTTTTTCGGTTCAGTTTCATAATCAGCTGGACGTGGTTTTAAAGGAGGTGGATAACGAAATGGAGAGTTGTGAGGAGGCAGTACTAGGTAACTGTTGCTTAAGTTTCTTCATTTGCGTCTGATGGTCTAGCAGGTGCACCAAAGTTTCCTTTTGAGAAAGATACGGAAAAAGGTAGATTTGGTCGCGGGGAGAAGTACCGAAGGGGACGGGCCTGATAACATTGCTATCTTATGTTTAAACGTGGCGGATACTCCTTCCCAAGGTATCGATCCAGATGTCAAAAGCGCTTTTCTCTGGTTAATCTTTGGAAGGAGATAGAACTCAAAAACCATATGGTCTTCTCTTTGTTGAGCTTTGTTGGCTTGATGTGTCTTCTTGCTCAGCGAAGAGTTTCGGTGTGGTGTTTTAAGCAGAGAGCTTCGGACTTGATCTTAGCTCTTCTTTTGAAACATCAGATGCATCCCCTTCTCTTCCGTCTAGTTGCTGCTAAAGGATCGGGGAAGAAGTCTAGGTCTCATTTTGACGCTAATCGACCCCCTTGGCGATTGTGGTCTTAGAAGAAGAAGTGTTATCTTGTGGAAGAGGAATTACAAGGTGGTGCTTTGGTTGTCTCTGATTCTGTGGAGGCGATCCTTATAGAGGTGGTATCTCAAGAGGTACAATTTCAATCTCCCCTGCTTTTGGAAATTGGACCTAGTCAGTCATTGGTGATGGAGCATATGAACCAGGATGATATGCCAATAGTGGAAAAGCTAATTGATGATATGGGCATGGATGACGTGCCTTTAGCAGTAGTGATAGAAGGGATAAAGGAGCGGCGTCGGGCTAGGATCCCAATTGTAGTGTGGCCAATGGAGATATTCAACCTGCTAAGGTGCAACCCACCTCTGTCTCCAAGACTCCAGTGAAAACTGTTGGGAGTGGGAAGAAGATGAAGGTTGCTATTAAAGCCTATGCATGATACACGTTCGTCGACAAGACCCCAAGCTCGGGGTGTCATCTGCAATCACCTTCCATGATAACTCTGTGGTGGATGTGGATTTGGCATCAAGCTCATCCTCAAGTGATGAAGAACGTGATGCTGTTATGATGATGGAGTTGCTTCTTGCCTTTGGTCCTGTAGGACCATGTTCATCCTCAAACCCCTCTCCTTTTTAATGAATTTTATTTCTTTGAATGTAATGGGTTTGGATAACCCCCGTAGGAAAAGGGATGTTTTCTTTTTGGTTTCTAAATTCAAATCTGTAATTTTGGTCCTACAAGAGACGAAACTCCCTAGCCCTGATGTTTCAGGGGTGCAGGAGCTTTGGGGCCCTGGTGTAGTTGCTTTTGCTAGTATTGATGCTTGCGGTTCTTCTAGTGGCTTGTGGGTCCTCTGGGATCCCACGGTTATTTAGAATTTTGAAACCATTATCAGGGATAATTTCTTGGTGGGTGGTTTTAGTGGTTCGAAAGTTAGGTAAAAGTGGGGCTTCGTGAATGTGTATGAACCATCTATTTTGGCTTTGAAAGAAGATTTTCTCTCTGAATTAAGCTCTGTCATTCATGCTTTTGCTTATCCTGTGGTAGTGGGTGGGGATTTTAATTTAATATGTTGGCCTGATGAGTGTTTGGCTGCTAATCGTATTAATACCTCTATGAGATTGTTTAATACGTTTATTGAGAGAGATTCTTTCATGGATCCCCCTATTATTGATGCTAAATTTACTTGGTCCAACAACAATAGATCCAATTTGGCCATATCCAAGTTGGATAGATTTTTTATTTCAATGGAGTGGTTGGAAGAGTATCCCTTATCCTTTGTTAGAGCTCTTCCAAGACTATCCTCAGACCATTGTTTTATGCTACTTAACATTGGAATGTTAAACATGGGCCCCAAACCATTCCGGATCGAATTGGGATGGCTTTAAGAGAAAGAGGTGGTTGACCTAATTAGAGTTACTTGGATGAATACAGTGGTGGAAGGCAAAATGATCTTTCTGGTCTATTGATTCATGGAATTAACTCAGAGGATGAAAGTGTAGTTGAGAATGCAATAATTAATCATTTTAAAAAGGCCTTCACTAAAGAAGTTAATGTTACTCCTTCTTTGAATAGAATCCTTTTTAAAACTCTATCACTGAAATTGAAAAATCTGTTGGAGAGGAAGGTTACAAATGAGGAGTTACAGAAGGCAGCCTTTGCTTTACCTGGAGACAAGGCGTCTGGACCTGATGGTTTCCCTTTGGCGTTCTTTCATAAATTCTGGAACATAGTTAAAGGGGGAATGCTAGAGTTTGTGAAAAGCTTTATGATTAGGGGGCATATCTTTAAAGGGGTGAATTCTACCTTTTTGGCTCTTGTGCCTAAAAAGGCTATATTCTCTAACCTTTCAGATATAAGGCGGATCAGCTTACTGACTAGTTTGTATAAGATTATTGCAAAAGTCTTGGCTAAAAGGTTAAAATCCGTCATTCCTCTTCTTATTTTTAGTACCCAATCTATCTTTATCTAGGATCGTCAAATTACAGATGGTGTATTGGTTGCCCAATAATGTATCAATTCTAGAGTTTGAAGTAAGAAGCTGGGTATTCTCTTTAAGTTAGATATGAAGAAAGCATATGATCGGGTGGAATGCGGTGTGCTGCTAAAAATTCTGAGAGTTATGGGCTTTGGCGAGAGATGGAGGGTTTGGATTTTTGGGTGTCTTTCTTTTTCACATTTCTCGATTTTATATAAAGGTAGTCCAATAGGCTTCTTCAATGCTACAAGAGGGGCTACGCCAAGGGGATCTTCTCTCTCCTTTATTTTTTACAAATCTATGCAAAATGTTTTAGTTTAATACTAAATAGGGTGGAAAATTTGGGTCACTTTACTAGGTTTCAGATTTCTAACTCCGATATACATATCTCTCATCTTTAATATGCTGATGACACCCTTATTTTCTGTGAGGCGGAGACTCCCAAGTGTCAAATGTCATCAGGTTTTCTGAAGATTGTGACGTTACTTTGGGGTTCAAAGTTAATTTTCATAAGTCTTTTATGGTTGGGATTAACTATCCTGAAGTTGTGATAGTAGGGCTTGCAAACTTGATGGGTTGTAATATTGGTTTTTTTCCTATAAGTGATCATGGTCTTTCTATCTTCGACTCAAGACTTTCTATTATTATCTGGGATATTGTGCTTGAAAGAGTTCAAGTGAAATTGGATATTTGGAAACACAAATACTTGTCTTTGGGGGGGAGGGTGACCCTATTGAGATTCTGCCTAACCAATCTCCTAGTCTATCAAATGTCACTATATCATATGCCCCGCTTCAGATGGAAAAAAATTAGAGAAAATGAAGTGGGACTTTCTCTGGGGCTCTAGTACTTATGAGAGGAAATTTCACCTGCTGAGGTGGGATAGAGTTTGTATGCCAAAGGAAGAAGGGGGTTTGGGTATAAGAAGGATAAGAGTCTTTAACCAAGCGCTTTTGTGTAAATAGTGGTGGCGCAGCTTACATTTGAAAAACCATATGTGGTTTAAGGTCCTCTTGGCTAAATACGGGATTGATAGGTTCAATATATGGTTGGGTAATGGACGCGAGAAAGATGTGTCCCAGGTTTGGAAGGCTATTTACAGGTGTAGGCGGATTGTCTCGGGCTATTCTAAATGGAATATTGGATGTGGTAGTCAAGTTTCCTTGCAACATCATAAATGGTTGGGGGATTACCCTTTGAAATTGGCCTCCTTGGGCTATTTGGACTAGTTACCCAGCCAAACTTGATAGTTAGGAAAGCTCTAGATCGAAGGGGTCAACAAATGTTGTCTTATGATCGACTAAGCAATGTCATTCTCTCCCAATGGTGCGCCCTAATGGAGAAGCTGGATAAAGTCTATATTGCAGCTAATGCAGATGATGAAATTATTTGGGAGATCGAGAACGATGGGATGTTCACTTTTAAATTGTATTACAACCTCCTTTTTCATGACCGCTTTAGATGGACCAATCCTAAAATTGCCCAAATATGGAAATGACCAATCCCATATAAAGTGCAAGTCTTTATTTGGCTTGCATCTCTTAATAAGATTTTAATTATTGATAATTTGATCAAAAGGGGAAAATTTTTGCCCAACATCTGTTTATTGTGTAAAGCTGATGAGGAATCAGGTGCTCATCCGCTTATTCATTGCTCTTTTGCTATAAGGATTTGACATTGGTTGTTTGGGGTTCTTAGGATTCAGCTGGCGCTTCCTCAATCGGTTGAAGGGATAGTTTCACAATTCTCTATCTCCCATTTGCCTGCGATAGGGAAAACTATTTGAAAAATCTTTAAAGGTGCCATCCTCTGGGAAGTTTGGAAGGAGATGAATAGAAGGACATTTGAGGGTAACTCCTTGTCTTTGGAACGACTGTTAATCAACATTAAGCATTCCATTTGGTCGAGGTTGTCTGTGACAAAAGAAGGGTGATGTATTCCAAAGGTTGATGTTATATCAAATCTCAGCAGTCTCTTTCTCCTTGGGTGCGTTAGAAGTAGACCACGAAGCTTTTGGACTTCTCCTTCCACTGGATGTGTGAAGCTTAATTTTGATGGTAGTTCCCTTGGTAATCCAAGTATTGCTAGAATTGGTGGTGTTGAGAGATTATTCTGGCACTATAATTTTCTCCTTTGCTAGTCCGATTGGGGTCAAAATAGTAAATTATGCTGAATTAAGTGCTTTACTAAATGGGGTGAAAATTTTGATTGAGAGGAATCTTAGTAAGAATGCTTAGATTGAAGGGGATTCCATGAATGTTATTAAATGGTGCAATAAAGAACATCGGGTTCCTTGAGAGCTTCGTTCTCTTTGGCTGCAAATCATGGATCTGGTGGAACTTTTATCAGTTTCTTTATCTCATATTTACCGAGAAGCTAATTCACTAGCTGACACCTTGGTTAAAGGGGGTGCTTCTCTGCCTTTTCTCATGATATCTTTTGATGCAATCTCTTTTATATAGCCATTAATAAAAAATTTGAACATTTGTAATTTAAAAAAAAAAAAAAACATTTTCGTCTATGGTTTTAGCCCATTGTTTTGTAAATCACTATATAATATTTTGGGCAACTTTTTGCTTTGCTTTTGCTATAAATATTTACTCCATTTGCATTTATTGAGATAGAAGTGAAGTTGTGTTTGCTTATGCAAAACAAATTGGGTAACTAAGCCCGGTAGAGTCTTTATACTCTAAGAGTTATTTGGTGAACCTGTCCAACCCCGTTCCCAGACAAAACTTAGCATATCAAAGTTCTCTTTTTACTATGATCATAATATTAATTAGGGACACCGTCAAGTGTTGTTGACTGTTCCGATAGCTAATTTGATTGAGAGGGCTGGCAAGTCACGGACCTTAAAATGATATATTCGGAGAATATTGGCGATTGAGTACAATACTCACCCCCTTCGTTTATCTTCCCATCTAACTTTTTCCTATCTCCCTTGTTGTCCTCGTACCAATAGGTAACCCTTTTGGGTAAAAAAAATAATGTACGATGATGGCTATGTCTTCTCCAGCTTATTAGTTCATCTCTCTCCCTCAATTAATTCATTCAAGAAGCAAATGGTTTTGACTCTTTTTACCAAGTTCTTCTATGATAATTATTGCTTAAGGATTAATTAATCCCTAACTAATCCTTTGCTTTTGCTCTTCTCTTTATCTTATTACTTTTTGTCCCTCTCTTTAAAATACACACACACACCCACACACACATACACACTCTCTCTCTCGGCCTTATCAGGCCCTCTGAAATCCCTCTCTCAACCCCACAACCTCTTTTTGGGTTTTAGAGTGCCTGATAAGGCCTCTAAACCTTTTTCAACCATAGAAATACATCTCCTTTATGTTGGCGATTGAGTGGGTGGCATGCTTGTTTGGCATGTGCCGTTATTCATAGAGATTCCAATTTTTTGAAACTCCATTTATGGGAAAAACATTGCCAGGAAGTAGGGTTACCATTGTGGCGGATCCATGAGACTAAATCTTTGTTTCCTTTGATACTGAAAAATTGGATAATTTTGACCATTTGAATACTACATTTTTTCTTTCTTTCTTCCAAGTAATATTTTAAAACCTGACAATTTTCAATCCAAATCTTAGATCTAGATGGGAATCGATCATGACTGAATTGTATATAGGATGGTATGGTCCTAGACTTGTTTCCCACCAAAGCCCTTTTTATATATTATTTTCTTTTTTCTAAGTTAAATGAATGTTTTCTTTGGCCCCCTCTTTATCCCCACCCTATATGCCCTTATTCTAATCTTAATTTCAAGTTGGGTGCAGTTTGTATAGAGCTTAGGCTCCAAACAATCAAATTAAAGCCTATCTTCAAGTAGTGTCGAGAAATGTGGTTTCAATATTGGAAATTTTTGTGATAGCCTTAAAATATATTTTATCTTTATTTATAAATTTAAAGCTTCAAAAATAGCGTAGATCGATAGATATATGAAAACTTGAAAATCTTAAAAATTGACAGTCCAAAAATGCGTTACAAAATACACTATTTCCAAAACTTGAAATCCATTTTTTTTCTCATGCCTATGCATCTTGATGTCGAAATGATAAATTTGAGGATATTTGGACATCAAAACAACATCTTCTAGTGAAATTTTTGATGTAGGCTCTAATTTGATTGTTTAGAGCCTCGACTCTATATAAAATTCCCCTTTCAAGTTTATTTCATTTATTGTTAACATTGCTCGAGATAACCGATTTGGACTGATCCAAACCCGATTCAATTTTTTGGTCCAACTATCTGACACAGATTGTGAGTGAATGATTCAACCACTAATCCAGGCTTTGAAACATTGCTTTAAGCAAAAAATTGGTAAATCCCAATTTCGTAGAGAAAAGCGTGTAAAAAATGTGACAGTGTAAAATGATATTCTATAAATGTATCTTCCTAACCAACTAAACAGTAAATATGTGTTTTCTAGATTGCATGTGGATGCTATCCGAAGAGCATCCATCCTCCAAGATAAGAACATTTATGGGCGGAGATAATGCGGAGGTGCAGCCTCATGTGGCCCCCACTTTTGAGGTTCACTAGAGGCTGTACCCATCAAACAAAACACAAAAACCCTACGCGCCAAACGTATGAGGTCTCAAAATTTCGCATTTTTAAAAAATGCAAATGCAGCTTGCCAAACAGGATGGTTTCCTTTATGAAAAAGCAATTGAAGGTATCCCATGGGCATGACTACGAAACCACCAAGCGGGTCGACAATTACGCTTAAGATCACATATTTTATGTAGTCATATGGACATAATATGTACTTTCCCCAACCCTGGGGTAAACCACTAAACCATAGTCCATAGGTCGAGTCCCAAAAAGGGAAGCAGGTAGCAGTGAACAGCATGGTACATGTACCATGAAATAACAGAGGCATTCCTGCAATCTCCATCTCCTCCGCTAAGCCCTGTTCCCGCCCTCTCCTAACCGAACCCTTCTCCCTTCTCGCATCCACCACCCACTTTCGCCAGGTCCAGGTATTCTCTCTCTCTCTCTCTCTCTCTCTCTCTCTCTCTCTCTCTCTCTCTCTCTCTCTCTCTCTCTCTCTCTCTCTCTCTCTCTCTCTCTCTCTCTC
>NW_006499431.1:743272-768223 GCF_000471905.2 Amborella trichopoda
ACTACTCTCTCTCTCTCTCTCTCTCTCTCTCTCTCTCTTCGCCCCCCCCTCTCTCTCTCAAAAATCTGCTATTGCAATCCACAATTTTGTACAACATGTGTAAAAGAAATCCTTATTGTAAATTATAATTTGTCTGGTATTGCTTTGCTTTCTAATGAAATGAACAGAATTCCACCATTATATGTAAAATATATCATGATGCATGTACCATACTTTTCAGTTTGGTACTTTTAGCATCTGGCTGTCATTGTCAAGTGAAGGACCAAGTGACTTCAGTCCATCCATTGTTGACATTGGACCTCTGATGGTACATGCACCAAAGTGAATGGTATTGTATGTTTGCAAATCACAATGATATAAACTGCTATGTAAATTAAGGTGCGCCATTTTTCTTATCCTCTTCTTAAGAGCACGCTACAAAATCTCTGCAAGTTAGGTGCTGGAATCGCTTGAGTGGGCTTGGATCAGAACTCACCTGAGTTTTATTCAACTTATACTAGCCTGATACTTATCTATCTTCTTTTTATTTTTGAAAATGACTTGTTAAGCCATTTTAAATTTGGCTGGGACACTTGGCATAGGACTAGGCCAAGTCTCCAGCCAGGTCTGAACTACGCTTTAGAGATCATGATGTCGTGGTTATTTATCCACATGGTTTTGTAAGTTGACAACCCACTTTGGATTAGTAGTTTTCTTGCTGTTCTTAGTGGATCAAAAGGTGGGGGATCTCCACAATCCAATATGTAGATCTCTTAATTGAGCTATGGGAATGGCAGTGATCAACTAGTCATCCAATCCAATGTCATGGAGGGGCTAAAATTTGAAGGCTTCAAAGAGACTAATTAACCTTCCAAGCCCTAGATACTACAAATAGAAAACAAGGTTTTCCTTTTCAAAAAAATGAGTACGATTGTCAGGATTGCCCATACAGGTAAGTGGGGCTATTCTTTTGATATGACCATTAGTGTGTCCAGCTGTGTGCCTAATGTTGTTAATTATGCAACTTCCCAAACGATTTCAGTATATAACCCTTTAGATGGGGTAAGGGTTTAGTTGAAGGTTGCTCTTCTCAGTGGTTGCATAGCTCTCTCCTCCATGTATCTAGGACTAAAACCCTCTATCTGCTCACTCCATTGAAGGTTCCTTTGGTTTCTTGCTCTATAAGTGCACCACGGATTTAAGGTTTTCTTTGTATTTGTCTGAGAGAAGCTTCAGGCTTTGCCTAATAAGGGTTTGAATTTCTATTAGAAAGATTTTAGTCAATGAAGTGAAGTTCATGCCTTCCTTAGGGGTGAATTCTCATGTCTATAACACATCATACAAACAGATTTACTCTTACATTTTCTATACAGTTTAGATATGATACAATCTGGATTGGATACAAGTTAGATATGATACACTCGATATTGATGTACTTCCCTATAAACTTGGTTTTACACTGATACATGTTTGTTGCTTCGTGTCTCTTTTAGTCTCCCACAAGCCAATATGCTGGTCCATGCTGAGAGAGCTTGGATGGTATAAAAGAATGTGATCCTGACCTAGGAGTTTGTGAATATATCCTCTACTTGAAGTTTTGAAGGAAAATTTTTTGGCACTACTTCTTTTGATTATGCTTCTTAAATTAAATAGTCCAACTCATATGTTTGTTAAAGCATGAAAGACTGGTTTAGTTAGTAAAGAGATTACACTTCTGTTGTCTCAGCAGAGGGGAACAGATTGGCTCTGTGAACATCAATATTTCAAAGCAGATGTCTTCCAAGTAATCTGGATAGCGGTGTTAGCCACGGTTCTATACTGTGCTTCAGCACTAGTCCTAGCAACTGTCCATTGTTTCTTGCTGATACATGAGATAAGATTGGTCCCAAATAAACACAATCGCAACATTTAGATCGTCTACTAGGAGAGCCATCAAATTCTGAATCAGCATATGTACTCCAAGGGCAAGTGGGGACCCAGAGGAATAATATAAACGATGATACAGTGTCCCTTTAAGATAGGGGAGATCTCATTTAGATGCTTGTTAGTGGCTATGCAATCGAATGGTTCTTGAACTGGCATATCTGATTGACCGTGAATGCAATATTTGGTCTCGTGAAAGTGAGGTATTGTGACCTCTGTGCCAGTTGACAATAAACAGTGGGAACAGAAGAGGAATAGTGTCTTGTACAGAGAGTTTCTTGTCAAATACAAATGGTGTGGGAATCAGTTTGCAATCCACCATGTTAGACCTCTTTAGGATATCCATGGCATGTGTGTAGCATGTGATAACCATTTCTGAGGAGATGTCCATAGCATGCTGTAGAGTGTAACAAGCATTCCTGAGGGAGTGAGAAATTCCCAGGACTAAGATAAATTAAAGGTATCCCAAGTCTTTCATCTGAAAGGTTTTGCTGAAGCTACCTTTGATGCTAGACATCTCATCTATATCACCGCCAGTAGTCAGCATATTATCAACATACAGAAATAGTAATATAATGCACTGGCAGCCTTCATACTAAGTACGTTGCTTTTTTAAGACCATTCAAGGCTTTGGATAACCTGCAGCATACTGATGGTTGTTTTTTTTTTCTGAAACCCAGGGCCTTGTGTCAAATAAAATTCTTATTGCTAGTCCCCATGATGAAATGCATTAGAAACATCCATTTGGATAAAAGCTCACTTTGCCATGCAAGCTAGATCATTTTCACTATAGGACTAGATATCTCAATATAGTTCCATTTGCTTTTTGCTTTATAGTGTAAATCCCTTGACAACCAACAAGATGGTTATCAACAGTGGCTGGAAAAAGCATAGGTGTTTTATTTTTGGGATGTGCCCGATATTCTTGTTCCATAGGGGCTTGCCACTGTGGATCTTGTCTTTCTTTAGAGAAGGAAGTAGGGACAGTGTCCTAGACAATATCACCAAGTAGTACAAGATCCTCCACCAGAAGTTTCTCACAAGATATGTATTCTAAGATGAAAGAATTATGGTATTTTGGTTGTTATATCAATGAAGGATGGGAGCATTTTTTGTAGGTACAGAAGGGGATGATACTTCACTTACACCAGGTTGTGCAGAGAAGAATCTTCTCAAGTGAGGCTTCTCATATCAACTATTGACAAAGGTGCTGGAGATGGAGCAGGAGATGATGGAGCCCCTGGACCTATTCATGAAGCAGTACTGTTATGAAGTTGTCTAGATGGAAAAGGCGAGAACTGCCAGAGGAATAGTGGAGTCCACTGAGTTGAACTTGGGCCTTCGGTTGGATTTATGAGCACATGATGGAGCAATGTGGGCATAGCATAGACAACCAATGGGACACAAAATAGAGTACACTCTGGAACGGCTTTATATACTGCTGAAAAGGAGAATACCACCCAGAAGAGATGTTGGGTATTTGTTGTTGAGATATACTGCTATCTCAACTGCCTCTTTTCAAAGAATCCAAACTCATGAACTTGTGAACATAATGGCGATGGCAGTTTCAGTGATGTGATGGTGCCTATGTTCCGCAATGCCATTCTCTTGTGGAGTAGTGGGGCACGAGAACTAGCCTTAAATCCCATTGTCCTATAGATATGTATGCAATTGTTTAAAATAAATTCACCACCGCCACTTCAAAATTTCTTAATGGGTTCTCAAATTCTTCAACTTTATCAAGATGCTAAAAGCATTAAGCATTTCAGACTAATCATCATCATCTTCATCATAACTTTTTCCCAACTATTTGGAGTCGGCTAATATTTAAGAAAAGAGATCAGTACCAAGCATAGCCGTTACCAATTAATGATGATAATAAAAGATCCTTACCAAGCAGCCATAATCATCAATAAATACAACATAAAATCTTGTGCCAGCTTAGAGGGTACAGGAGCTGGTCCCCATACATGAGTATGAATACGATCCAATGAAAACATATTTCAGCATTATCAGGAAGCAGTACGCTTTCCTTTTCAACATCCATGACAATGTTCATAGAACTTACTAGAAAGTAGAAAGTGAATGCAAAACCTTTTTAGAGACCAACTTATTTATAGAGGAAAAAATTAAATGGCCCAATCTTTGATGCCAAATAGAAGCGGAAACTTTCGGCATCTGTTCCTTGGTCTTCCCCATAGCCAATATGGAATGTAGCTATGTGCGATCCAATGCATGTAGCCTACCATGCTTTCTCTTAGCAATCACTTTCTTCACCTTGAGATCCAAATCAGGTGTGAAAATAAAGTAGCAACTATAATGAGATGTGACTTGGGACCTTAGGAACTAAGAAACATTAGGAATTGGTTAACTTCTTGAAGTAGGGAATTCACCAATGTGAAATATTATGAGAAGATCCATGCATTGTGATAACCTCTGTACAAGACATCAAGTCCACGAAAATACCTGGATCTGTGGCTGTATGATTTGTTGCTCCATTATGTGGATAACGTAAGGAATCAGAAGTAGATCCCATGTATAAAGCTGACATATCATGAAAACGTGCATGATGCTGAGGAAGGCATGTACAATGTCAATGGCAATTGTGCACAACAAACCTTTGTTTGCCACATATTTGACATATTATAAATTTCTTTGGAGGGACGAGCAGAATGCTTTTGATAGGAGATTGTTGCCGCCCATAACAGTCGCCTTATTTATGATGAAATTTCCTTCACGACTGTCGCCGTGATTCTAACCTTGACCTTGGAGACTACTATGAGATGAAAAATGTAAAACATCTGACGTAGGAACCGGGAACCTTTGGTCAAGGCTAAACACTGCTTCATGTTGAAGCAAAAGGGGCAAAGTTTGCAAAGGTAGACGATGGCTTTCCAGTAGTTATAGATGTGGTAATATCTTACATTCTTCTCCAAGGCCAGCCAGAATATAGAGCACCTTCTCATGTTGAGTGGTTTCTGTAAAGCAGAAAGCTGATCACGTAACAACTTGATTGTTAAAGTAATCATTGAAACTTAGACTTCCTTTGTTTAACTGCTGAACTGCTGGAAAAGGTTGCATAACTATGACTTCTAGGAATTGAGAATAAGTCTCCTGCAATGAGTCTCACACTTCTTTGTCAGTGGAAAGTTAAAAAATCCCCCCCACAACTTTATGAGGGAGATAGGTGTAAAGCCAACTAAGAAGTAGTTAGTGATGAGTTAATCGGGTTTGGGTTCTTGCGCAACAGTATCTTCCTCAGATAATTCTCAGCTTCATTTAGTGGTTTTTTTATAGCAGAAATCTGATCATGTAATGACTTAAATTATTGAAGTAATCAGCACTCGAGCTTCTTTTCTTTAACTGTTGAGCCTCCAGAAGAAGTTGCATAACTTCGACTTCTGGGACTTGAGAATAAGTCTCTTGCAATGAGTCCCAAACTTTTTTGTCATTGGAATGTTAAAAAGATCTCCCCCATAACTTTAGGAGTAAGATAGGTGTAAAGCCAATGAAGTAGTAGTTGGTTCCAAGAGGACAAAGGAAAGTGCGCCTTCTAAATGACAAAATAAATGGTGGCCGTCAATAGTCATCATCTGAACCGCCGCTCGTGCCCGCCCATTCTGTCTCGCCCTAAATGGAATGGCTCCCTCCTCCACTATAAAGAAAAAAGAAATAGCTCGATCTATTTCTAGCTGGGGAGTTCTTTCGTTACAAAGAAAGAATCGGTTGATCCCAGCAATAACATGAGAAGAGAATCCCTTTCACAAAAACAAACCTAAGGAACCCCCCTCTCCTGCCACTCCATTCAGCACCTTGTGATCTTTGAGAAGTACGAGCCCTATAGTTTTTTTTTTTTTTTTGTAGATTCCGAAAATTCCATAGGCCCTTGTGGATCAGGACAAGAATGAATCAGGGAATCCTATTGCAGTTACTTGACTATGCCCAAGAAGAAAACTCGTTTCATCCAGCGTGTTGGTGATAAGGCGACGGAGGAATTCAATGGGTCTCAGAGAGATGTTTTGGATAAAGAGAGATAAAGTGACTAGTGGGGAAGTAAGAAAGATAAGAGAGGAATTCAATCCAGTGTGTTGGTGCTAAGGGAGGAACAAAATTGATTCCATCCCGTGTGTTGATGACAAGCTGAGAAAGGAATTCAATGGATTTAAAGAGCTCTTTTGGGGAAAGAGAGTTAATGTCACTTTTGTGGGGAAGAGAGAGAGAGAGAGAGAGAGAGAGAGATGCTCCATTTAGTGATTGTAGAGAGAGATGCTGCTTGTTAGAGAGAGCCACTCCAGGTAGGCTGTCCTTGCGGGTGGCCGAACTAATCTGTGGCTGTAATAGCGATGGCATTTTTTGGTGAGGTTTGTATAAGTTGCCCACCTTAGACTACACAAGTAAGGTGCATCTCCAAATTTTGCTCGAACATGTAGTTCTGGTGTCATAAACGTCCTAATGGCTTTAAAATCCATGTCCAACTCTAATTATGATATTTGAAATTCTAAAAATAATGCATTTTGGGCAGATCTATAGGTACTTGAAAATCTGGAAAATAAATGGTCCAATTAACTTCTTACAAGATGTAGTATTTTTACGACCTAAAATTATTATTTTTCTCTGTCTATACATCCTGGGTTAAGATGATTAATTATAGGTTTCCGAACTTTGGCACACTCATTCCTAGTAAGTTATTAGATGCACCTTACTTCTACAGTATAAGGTTGCAACCTTATATAAACTTGTCCCTTTACTTCTACAGTATAAGGTTGCAACCTTATATAAACTTGTCCCTTTTGGAATGTCTATAGAAGTTGATGTTTGGAATGTCTATAGAAGTTGATGACAAAAAGAAATGGTTGCTTAAGATTTAGAGAGAGAGAAAGGGACAATTTTGATACCATAAAATTTTATAGAGAGATTGTAGTCATTACAAGAGAGAAGAGAAAGGTTGTGCCTTCTTTTGGCTTTCATTCATCTTAATGTAGATGTGGATCCTCTTGTCTACCAGTCGTAAATCAATTACAGATTTTCTTTCTTAAATTTTTTATACAATTTAGGTATAGGATGCTCTAGATTGGATACAAGTGATCATTGTGTTTGTGCCTGTAAGTGTCGAATGTATCTAATATGTAAGCCTGAGAAGCTAATACTGTTAGACATAATCTTATATTTATTTTGCATAAATAAAAGGTGTTTTTTTATTTATTTTTATAATGTGTAAAATAGTTTATAACATGAAGTAAGTAGATGGATAGGCGGTAGAGATCCCCTCGTTAGCATGTTTTCACAACTGATAGAAGTTGTATTTCTTGGAAGGGTCTATTCATCCCAGAAGCATGTTTAACTTTTTATTATTGAAAATGGAGGGTAAAGGAAAAAAGAAAAACGAAGCTTCCAAGCTAACAGGATTTTGGACATTTTGTTATACTAGAATGCATGTAAATTATACAAGGTGCATTAGCATGTTTTCACAATTGACGAAAATTCTATTTCTTGGAAGGTTCTCGATTCCCATTAGGAGCATACTGCTTATTATTGAAAAAAATGAGGATGAAAATGGAAGCTTGCAAGCTATTAGAACTTCAAACATTTTATGATAATCAAATGCATGTTATTATATAAGATACTTCTCATTAGGGCATCGATGCTATACTAAAAAATACTGATCACACTGTATGCACAGATAAGTATTTGGGCAGTGTCGTCGTTTTACGATAATAGAATGCATGTTATTATACAAGATATTTCTATTAGAGTATCGATACTATATGAAAAAATAATGATCTCACATTGTATGCACAAACAAGTATTTGGGCCATGTCTTTTGATAATAGGATGCATGTTATTATACAAGATACTTCTATTAGAGTATCGGTACTATATTAAAAAATACTGATGTCACACTGCATGTACATGTACAGACAAGTATTTGGGCCGTGTCGTCTGGTGTTTGCAAGGAACATCAACTTCCTAATGAACGCCACATCTCACCGCCAATTCCTTCCAACCGTAATCTCAAGTTCACAAAAGGTCTAATGTTCGAACATTTAGGGTGCGTTTGTTTGGGGGAATTTATTCTTCGGAACAAATAAGTCCCTAACTCTATAGCAAATCCCATGTTTGATGCACATAAAGTGCTACAATGGAACGTATTGGAAAGTTTTTGTTATTAATTATTTAAAAAGATTTTTTTTTTTCTATGGCTAAGTCAGGAACTTGTATTAGAGAACTTCCTTGTGTTAACGCCCCAAGATTGCGACTCTTCCGACTTGGGGATTTCCTTTTCTATGTAGTTTTTGGAGCATTTATAGTTCCGACGCAAAATTTTTTCGTAAAAAGACTGGGACAGGACACGAAGCCGAATCTTTTTTTGGGAATGAATGGGTTGTCTCCAACTTATACTCAGATTTTTACCCTAATACCCGAATTTTTTTATAAAATAATGGGATTGGAACGTGAAGTTTTGATTTGGTCTTCAAAAAACTTTTGTATTTTTCCTGGGCGATTCTTGAACCTATGATCCATTTTTTTACATCAATGTTTTTATAAAATGCTTACTTCAACATGAAGTTTCTATCCGATTTTAGAAACTTGTTTCTTGAATGAATAGATAAAATCTTTAACTTGGGACATAATTGTTTACGAAAAATTCATATAAAAACTTGGAGTCCCAACCTAAAAACTTGATTCAAGAAATAAAGAAAAAACGCCATTAGGTACTTGGAATTCTACACTTGGGGTAATTTAGGGAGGAAAAAAAAGACAATCTTTTATTGATGTTAATTGCCTTGCTAAGAGGGGTGCTTCCTTACCTTTGCTAGAGGTTTTCGATGGTGTAAATCCATTACCATTAATAAAGTTTTTAACGTCTTACCAAAAAAAATAAAATGCACAAGCGTAAATGCACAAGCAAAAATCACATTAAAGAGAACCTCCAAATTTTATTATAAATTCAAATTTGGTGAAAAACTTTAGGAATTGTATACAATAAGATTATTTACCTTTAATATAGAGAGGTTACAATTACTCACAACTATTTGATGTAAAATTTGATAGCTTGGATGTGTCATAAAGTTCGAAAAATTTTCTTTTGAACTTTGAGCTTGGTCAATGAAATAAATGCAGCCACCCAATTCCACATCAAATGATCAAGATTAATTGTGACCATCTTGTATCAAAGGTAAATGGTTTTATTATATATTTCCTCAAAAAATTATTAGAGTGGCTTGAAAATCTATTTTCATCTTTAATTATAAAATATTAAATTTCAAAAATAATTCAAATCAAGTAGGTTTATAAATACAAAAAAATCTTGAAAAATGGACCGTCCAGATTATGTGTTGCAAGATACATTATTTTTTGGACTCGAAATCTTTTTTTCTTTTCATAGGGCATATATCTCGATATTGGGATGATCAATTTGAGGATTTTCCAATATAAAAAACAACTTTTTATGATAGATTTTTATAATGCATCTTAATTCTATATTTTAAAATTACAATTTTATATAAACTTTCTAATTTAAATGAGTAATGATCATATGAGACCCTCTCACACTCATGTGTATAGGACATTAAAGGATCACTATTAAATTTGGCACAGATCTTTAAAAAAGTTATCACTTGAGAGTGAGACTTGACTTTTCTAAAGATCTGTACCAAATTTAATGGTGATCCTTTGAGATCCTATATCTATGGGTGTGGGAGGGTCTCCCAAGAACATTTCCCATTTAAAATATATAAAATATTTTTTAAATACAACTATAAAAAAGAGATTTTTACAAATAACACATTTGGTTCGCGCGAAAACGTTTTTTAGAAAACATTTTACATGAAAAATGCTCATATGCGGTGGCAATATTTTTACATCAATTTGTTGTCAATTGGTATGAAAATGTGCACTAAGATCGAATTTTTTGGTGTGAAAATATTTTCTAAAAAATATTCTCCCAATAACCAAACGTGCCCTCCCTTATTTTTCTATAATTTCTTTTCAATTTTGAATATGCAGCCGACAATAACGGACAAATGGCAGATTCGCATCGATACCGTGGGTGAGAGCGATCTAAAACCGGACTTGTTTTTAAACGGTGGTCGATACAAGAATCTACCATCGAACACTATGGTACATGTACCATGACAAATGTAAAACAGTAGCACGGAGCACCGCCTCCTCCGCCATGCCCAGCCCCTGCTCGCCTCCAACCAAAAACCAGCTTCAGGTACTCTCTCTCTCTCTAAACTTGACCTTGGCTCTCTTGTTCCCCCCAAACCCTCCTTTCTCGTCTCTGTGTTTCAGTTGAACATAGTGAAATCCCGATTAGGAAATAGAAGCATAACTTTCCTTCTTGTGAAGAGACACCTTCGGATTTATTGTATTGCTTTTTTTGGTTTGTGTTGGTTGATTTGAATTTTTCTTGCATTTAGTATGGAAATATATGAGCCTCAGTCTCTGGTTTTCTGGTTTTTTTAGGTGCGAGGTGATACTGATATTGGCAATTCATTCAGAAAAATGAAATTGAATGGATAGATAATTTTGATCTCCTGCTTCTATGGGTGTGAAAAATATTTTTAGAGATCACCAAGGGAAATATCAGTTTTTTTTTTTTTGAATACTTATCAAAGCAATAATAGTGTTTTTTTTTTTTAATTATGAGTGTTAATGCAAATTTGTCAGCTATAAGGTGAACTTAAGGGTAATGTCATTCTTTGTGAATACTTCCCAAAATAATTTGCATTCATTTTGTGAGGGCATTGATGCTCTTTATGTGGGATGCTTGTCCACGAAATTCTACAAAATGCATGGAGACTAGATAAAATGAAGGCAAATAAATTGGATTATCTGGTGTTCGCCTCCTTGAAAATTTTGGTTTTCTCTCGATCTATTACTGAACCTTATTACGGGATCATCACGAGACGTACACCAACAAAGGCATGTCAAGGAGATAGGTAGGCAAGATCTTAGTGACTGAGCCATCTTTCCAAAGGCTATTGTCTAGGCCAGTGTATTCATGACTTCACTAGCTTCCATTATTACATGCTGGAAGAATGCATGATTAAATAAACAAATGTTATAAAGATTATTAAAAGATCATTCCACCTAGGATGTGTCTCTTTCATCAATAACTTTATAACATTATAGCCGTTCTACCATGACATCCACATGCAAAGAGACCCTTGTGGAGAGCTCTTGCTTCCCAGGAGGATCAGTGTGGGCATACAATGGGCCAGATAATGAAAGCATATGAGAATATCATTCATCCCTTTATTTGTTTGACAACTTCAACTGCCACAGTTGAACTCTAAAAGACACAAATGCAAATCATACCATCTTGGCTTGGCTTGATGGTGCGTTTCAAAGAGAACAAAAACATATTCTTGTCGCTTTACCCATTTTCATCTCTAGGAACACCACCGGTGTAATTTGAGCTTCAAAGAGATGAAATCTACTTAGACATTCTTGGGCTTGGTTTGATGGTCCCTTCAAGGGGAGGAAAGCTGCCTTCTAGTCACTTATGAGGTTTTCAAAACTAAAACATGGAAGTCATTGTTTTTAGGTTATACTTAACATGCATTTGTTGTATGTATTGTGCATACTATTATTTGACGCAATTTTCAGAAAAATGGAGGCAAGTGCTAGGCTTCTAGGGTCCTAGCTGCCTTGGCTGGCAACCAGATACATGGGTGCTATAAGGTGTTTCTGCTTTTTTCTTTCTTTTTTTTATTTTTATTTTTTGGTGGGGGTGCGCATTTGTGTGTGTGTGTGCGTGCATCCGTGCTTGTGTAAGAGAGGGAGAGCATTCATGTTCTTTTAGTTCTTTTTATATGTAAAGAGAGAATATGAATCCATGAGAGAGAGGAGGGCTCACATCGAATACTTGGAGGTCATCTTCGTCTTTTTTTTCTTCTTGTACGTAGAGTGAGAGCATATGGGTCCATATGTGTGTCTTTTTATGTGATTGTGTGTGTGAGAGAGAGAGGCCTCTCATCGAACATTTTGGGACCAACTTCTTTTTCTTCTTCTTCTCATATGTAGAGAGAGCATATTGGGTTGTGAGCGAGAGAGAAGGGCCCTAAGCCCTTAACAATTTTGATAGTTGTTAACTATTTTCCTAAGGGGGCTTGTGCTTCCCCTCCCCCAACACCCACACATACACACCCACCCACACACGCACACACTCCACCTAAAAAAAAAGGGACCCTTTCCCCCCATTTTTAGGGGGGGAGTACTTTTTGCCCCTTGATTAGGGGCCTTTTCTGCTCTCGGCCAAGTTGCTTCGAGTCACTGCCAAGGCAGCTGCGTTGAGGTGACTGCCTAGTCGGTGCCTTTGGCACCTAGGAGCAAGATCTACTAGGCTGCTTGTTGAGGTCACACCTAGGCGTTTTGGGCCCCTGGCTGGCTAGGCAGCCAACTTTTTAACTATTATTGACATTTTATTACTTGTTCTAGGTGTAATATTGTACAATATCCATAATGGGGCTCGTTTATGTATCCTCAAAGTAAGGAAATGAAACATAAGAAATTTTTCCTATTCTTCCCTAAAACCTTGACACGCTCGTTTATGGTTCTTTTTCAGAATGGGAGTGAACAAGAACACTATTGACTCGTAATATCTTTGCAAACTTGCATCCAAAATTTGTGTTTATAGAGTTACAAAACCCCAGATCATGAGGATTGAGTGTGTAAGGGGTATTGAGCGGAAAGAATTGAGGGTTATCCCTAGTCATGGCCGGCAAAAGATTTCCACATATTGTGAAAGCGAGGACATGTTTTGAGTATTTCTATGTATGTATGATTATGGATTAGAGAATTATTACATCTTTAGTATTACTATGAGAATTACTGTGAGCATGTGAGAAGGCTAGGTTTTGAGAGGACATGAGCCAAATCCCTGGCCTTGAGCCATCTCATAGCATGTGTATATGCAGTTGCGAATGGGAAGCCACTCTTTCATAGAATCCTACATCCACAAGAGTGCATGTCCTTGCGGACTTGCAATCCACTACAATTCTAGAACCCGACCATATATTAGGTTGACTTTTATGAGCCAAGCATGAGCCCCTATTAGTGATAGTGGGTCATGGGTCTTGTGAGGTTAATTTGAGAAAATGACATAGAGTTCTAGGACTAATCGAGTGGAGTGCCCGACTATTTAAGTTTCATTTTCTTAAGGATTCTAATTTCCCTTCAAATATTTTTATGAGGTTTCAAATCATATATCAAAATGTTAAAATGAGCTTAAAAATGAATTTTGGGATTTTGGATCATTTTAGAGAATTTTTCTAGAGCAAGAAATGAGTTTTAAAAAATTGTTTGAAAGAAATTCCAGTTAAGGACAAACCCATGCTTGGCCCATGTGGGGCCTAAGTGACCAATGGGCCCCACATGGCTTGTCCACATGGCACTGTGTGGACTTCATGTCACATTGGCTGCCTAGCGCCTAGACTGCCCAGAACCTTGGCATTGTTCTGGGTGGCCTAAAACCATAAGAAAAATAAGAAAATAGGAATAGATAATAAAAAGAGTAGATAATAGATAGTCCATAATGCATATTTTCATACAATGATACAACCATACAAGCATACACACAAGAGTAGATAGTAGAAATTAGAAAATAAGAAAAAACAATATACAGTTGAAGACTCAACACCAAGAGTCAAGCATCTTCAGTCGTCGTCATCATCATCAGAAGGAGTAGGGTAAGCCTTATCATATGCATCGAATTCGAGGCCATCATCATGAGAGTCATCTCCCTCTTCAACATTACGCTCGTCCTCTGTTTCTTCTAAATCTGCCTCTTCCACCTCTTCTTCTACCCCCTCTTACTGTGTGCAGATGAGGCCCTAGGAGTCTTGGCTGCACCTGGTGCCTCTTCACCCTTTTCTTGCTTTTTGTGTTTCATTGAACTCATATATTGTTTAATCTCCTCCTTGGTAGCCTCAATAACATTTTTATATGGAGCAACATCCCCCTTAATATCGGCAAGGTGTTTGTTGAACCGGTTAGTACCCCCAGTAGTATCCTTCCACAATAATTTTACCTTATATAATTTTTGTCATTCAGATTCAGGTTATGACCATACTTCCAACCTAGATCACCACTTCTAAAAGAACCTGGAGGAGATATTTCCATATGACAAATCTCATTTTCTTCCTTTTCTGGATTTACTAAATTCAAATATTATCATATCTCGTCCCTAATAGCTTCAAGAACCTTTTTACAAGAAGCAACGTTTCCTTAAATACCGGCTAGATCTTTCTTGAATCAGTTAATACCCCCATTAGTATCCTTTTCACAAAAATTACACCTTATACATTTTTTATCGTTTGGTTTCGGGTTATAACCATGCTTCCAACCCGAATCACTTCTTCTAGCAGAACTAGAAATAAACCTATTCAAATGACAAGGATTTTGTTCCTATTTGTGTTTTATAGAACTCATATATTGCTTAATCTTCTATCTGATAGCTTCAGGAATAAAATGGGCTATAATGGGTTTAAGTTTCAAATGAACCTAAAATCTACCTTTCAACCCTTCCCCCCCTCCCCCCCATAAAAATCCAAAAATTCCCCTAAAAAAGGGGCATTTCCGCGCCTAAGCGGCCGCCCAGGGCTAGGCGTTGGGCGCTTGCCTAGGCAAGTGCCGTATCACCTAGGCAGCCGCTCAGAGGTAGATCACCTAGGCCTAGGCAAGGCGCCCAAGCCCTCTGGATCGTTTAGGCGCTGGGCGGTCTGCCTTTTGGATCAATGATGGTATGTGTGTCGTAAACATGGGGAGGTTGTGTTAAGATGGTGTTTGGTTGTGCACTTGTTGGTGATATGTGTATTATTGTATTATGTGCTTTAAGTTAGAAATTTAGTGTGGTGTTAATTTGTACATGTGTGTGCACAGGTACATGTGTGATATTTGGTTGAAACCCTAAGGACGAGTGCAAATGTTTATCTAGAAGGGGCACAACGTTTGATATTTGGTTGTAACCCTAAGGACAAGTGCAAATGTGCATAACCACTTGTGTCCCACGTGCCACTCTTCCATTGGAACCACGTGCAAATTAGTTTTAAGAGAGAGTATATTGACCAAATAACTTGAGAATTAGAGTGAGAAAATATTTTGGACTAAGAGGCATGCCCCTCCTACCATATCTGTCTTCCACATTTGCTAACAAAACCGTGGGCAATTTTTTTTTGTTAAATTATGTATTTAAAATTCAATTTTTGGAAAAATTATGTGACAGGGAAATTCAGAAGTGGCTATCTCATGGAGTGTAACTAAGTCCTTGGCTATAAACCTGGCACGACGAGCTCTATGTTTTGGCTTCCCATGATCAAAGGCTGAAGTGTTTGCATTTGGTCTTGTAACTTGGAGATTGAATCGAATCGTATTTGTAAGTCAAGTGTTTGAATGTATTCCTGAGAAAGTTATACAATTTTGTATTTATGTGATATAGTCAAGTGATTTATAAATCTCCAAGAGTGTTTAGGAGAGGGATTGTTTAGGGGACTGATGTGAGGTCATGCAAGTTTGTTTTTGGAGTGTATGTGAAGCCCTTAAAGTGTTTTTAAAAGTGATTGAGCGGCCGTAATTTTGTAAGAGCATTTGTTGTTCAAATTGTGCATAAGTGTTGTATTAAAAAAGATTTAAGAGTTGTATACTTTGAGCTTGCCCTGTACACTCATCACTGACTACTTGCCAAAACCCTGGTATTAACTTTGCCCTCTTTCCTTTTTGTTTCGTGGCATCATCAAATGTGTTTGTTCTTTTATCCATTGAAGTAGACCAAAATCAGTTTCTTCAAGTTATGCCAAGCCAAAATATGGTTGCATTATTGATGGCTCTTGGGCTTGTACTCTATATCTCTGAAAAAATCAACAATTGAGCAAACTTAAGAAGCACTTCAGATTAGATCCCTGAATATGACACAAGGACAAGCCAAGATCAGCTTATGGTTAGTTGGCTATCGGCTTCCATAGCCCTATACATACATACAGATGTCAATGATCTCCCAATTGCTCTTGACATCTGCGTTGTAGTGGAAAAATTATTTGCTGAAAAATCAAAGGCCAGAGATATGCAACTCCGAGTGGACATACAAAATTGTAAGTGTGGGTCTTCATCTATATTGAGCTCTTTCAAGACTATTTGTAATGATCATGCTGTTATACATAAAATTGTACCTAATGAAGATAAAACTCTATTCATTTTAAATGGCCATGGAGAGGAATGCAAACGTCTCTTATGTTGCAACTTCCTTACTCATCCTTTGGAGATTTACACCCTATCTTGCTGAATTATGAGAGCTTGTTTATCAACATCCCAAATTCAGAAAACAATCAGAGTCTACCTGCACAGTAAGAGTGCTAAGAGCATCTTCCTTATGGATGTGGACAACAGAGCATGCATGATTGTCATGGAAGTGGATGTCTTAGACGAGGAAGAGGTAAAGGTCTCCACAGCATTGGACTCAACCGAAGCCCAATTCCATTATGATATCCAAATTTGTAGTAAAAGATGTCATTAAGCTCGTGCATGGTACCATAAATTTAATACTGCTCTATAGCCCCCATGAACTGAAATGTGCAGCCTGGCTCATTATGGAAATGCCTTCACTCTTGATTCCTTTGCAAGTACCTCTGGTGGTACTTTGTGGACCATTGATTATGACTGGTAGCCATGTTCGCAACAACACATTTTCTTACCATATTCTAATTCCCTACAAAGGTAGGTGCTCTGTCATAGGTGGTGACAGGTCATCACTTCCAATATCTCATATTGGCACGACCCTCATAAAAACTGCTTTGGGAAAGATTCAAATACCGGATGTTCTTGTGGTTCTCAAAATCAAGAAGTTAATGTTGGTATGTCAACTTAAATGTAACTTCAAATGAAAATTTGTATTCTTTCTATATTTTTTGTTGTTAAGTACCAAGAGAAGGGGAAGCTGATTCCAAAGGGGTGCGCAAATGGGTTTTATCTTTTTGAGGATCATCATGTCTTTGCTCTACAATGGCTACTAGTCTTCTATGGAATTTTGGCATCATTGACTTGGGCATCCTAGTTTGAAGACCCTTCGGAGACTTGGAAATGATTTCTTAATTTGATAGTTTTACTTGGTTTACTTCATTATGTACAAGTTGTCAATTGGGAAAGTGTGCATGATCGCCCTTCTTTGTGATGGTTCTGACGAAAATATTACTTATGAACCTTTTGACTTAATATTCGGATGTTTGGGGACTTCACCTGTGGATTCTTATGTATAAATACCATAATAATGGTCTCTCTTATTGATCACTGCAGTAGATATACTTAGATTTATTTTTTAACTATGAAGTTTTGAAATTCTTTAAACTATTTCAACCCAGTGTTAGAAATTATTTTGGGAAACACATTAAAGTTTTGAGATCAAATCATGAGGGAGAGTATACTTCACATGGTTTTCAAGGTTACCAGAATGATAATGGAATCCTGTTACATGTTTCAAGTACATACACCCCACAACACGATGGGATTGCTTAACAAAGGGTATCAACATATTCTGGAGATTGCGTTATCTATGATGTTTGATTCTTATATTCCTACCTTTCTGTGGGAAGAATGTTGACTTGAAACATGCATTTAGACTTTAAGAAAATTAGACCAAAAAAAGACAAATCAAATGACCCACAAATAACCCTTTTGGATTTCTTGGGATATCAGTCTGAGGGCGCTCATAGATGCCAATACATTTGATTCCAACTTTTGTGAAAGAGAATCTCTGTTTAATCAATCAGCACGGATTTAGAATTAATGCATGAGGGAAACATGAAGAAAAAGTGCGCATTATAGTGCCCTACCTTGCTTTGTGTTTGGTATGTGTTCTTGACAATCTCTTAGAAATCTCACTTTTGGTCCTTGTTCAGTATTCTGTATATGATCGTACTCTCTGTGGTTCTCTGACTTTCTTAAAAATGTTCTCTTTTGTCTCTGTGCATTCTCTCTTTAGGATTGTCTCACCATCTGAATTTGCTAATATTCATCAATTTTTTGATGAGATTTCAAATTTCACAAATAAGGGAGCAGTTGCGGACAGTTATGGGTAAGGGGCGTGTTGCCTAACCACCCATTTTCAAATGGGTTAATCCCATACCAATACTTGTCAAAACTGTCTGAAATATGACAATTGCTTAAGGACACATCTATATGTGATGTTCATGCCTATAATCAAAGTTTTATGACAAAGATGTCCCTTTGTGATTTTTGACCTCGAATGAGGACAAAGTTCATAACTCCGTATTTTATTTACATGGTTTGATGTATATTTGTGAGCTTTTTGCTCGAATAGAATGTGTGAAACTGTTGCCATTGTGCATGTTATAATCAGGTGGCTCGGGGTATATTTGCGTTGAATTTTATCAAAAAACGATCTCAAATTTGGAGTATAAGAGAGGTATTAGTTTTGACCTCAGATAAACAGATACGAGCCTTGGAGCCTTTGATTTTTATTCAAATAAGCAGTATTTTAGCATTAACTTTAAATCTTAATATGCATTTGATCATTTGATCATTATGATCACATTTCTATCAATTTCTCAGTTCATTGCCTCAAATTTAAAAGATAAAAATCCTGTGTAAGCCACCTACGTCTATTTTTTTTTTGATGGAAGTTAACTTAACATTAAATAAAAATGAGTTACATTGATACTGTTGGTACCATGAGGTTCACCAGGCATGGACCTCAGCAGTTTTGTGGTCCTTGAGTGGAGGACTAGAAGAGAAGAATGAGAGGGGGCTTATAAATATGCCCAGTTACAAAAGCGGACAAAAGGATAGCAGAGTAGGGGCTTATAGATTTTTCCTTTTACACATACTATGCAAAAGTGAACAAAAGAAAACTGGGTAGGGGCTTATAAATTTGCGCTTTTACACAGACTATCTAATTATCATCCAGTTATATATGTTGTCGAGCAGCTGCTTTAGCGAGTGCGTCTATGGTTGCGTTTGCGGTCCTCCGAGTGTGCTTCCAAGTCACTACCAAGTCCCTGCATAAGTGATTGATCTCATAAAAAATATGACCTGTATACCAAGGTGGATTGCTTTTCCCAGAACCCGACTTAATGATGTTTTTGGCGTCTCTTTCAATCTGTAAGATTCTACTACCCCAAGAATGATTAAAATCCTTGATTCCAGTTAGCAGGGCCTTGGCTTCTGCTATTTGCGAGTCCTCTATTTCTATATATTCTGAGTAGGTGAGAAGGACTTCTACACTCCCCCGATGTTGGACCAGGGTTTCCCAAGGAGCATCCATTGAAGTTGAGCTTTATATGGCCCTTTGAAGGGGGAGACCATCGAGGGACACTTTTATCCCTGTGATGGCTAAGATTAAGGAGATTTTCGCATTCTTGCATAAAGGAAGAGGCGGAGATACTGACAAATAGTTTATGATGGGAGGCCCACGTCTATTGATTGTAGATAAGAAATTTCAGCTTAAAATTACTGTGTAAGCAATCATCATCATCATCATAGCTTTTTTCCAATTAATTGGGGTTAGTTACATGAATCTTGGTCCGTCATTTTACTCTATTAAAGGTCATATCCTCAGTAAGGCCATAAGCCCCCATATCTTTTCGGACTACTTCCAACCACGTCCTTTTGGGCCTATCCCTTGCCCTTTTCAGTCCTTCCACTTGAACTAACTCGAACCTCCTAACAGGTGCTGTACTTGGTCAGTGCCACACATGGCCAGCCCACCTAAGTCTACTTTCTCTCATCTTATCGCCTATTGGTGCCACACCTAAATTCCCCCAATTTTGTGTAAGTTAGTCAATTTTGCATATTTCGATCTTTTTAATCTATTGGTTCAAGTTTAGAGCTTATTGCTAAACGAACTATTGGATTGAGCCCCCTCATTGATGTTGACAGTGGATAAGATTTCAAGGCAAAATCAGATCCAAGGTTGATCCAAAATTCAGGAATTTTCATCTAAGCTATAATATTGACCTATAGAGATCAAGTCTAATCTCATTTGATGGATGAATTGGGGTCCCTTTGCGTTTTGACTTCAGATAAACCTTGCTAAGACTCTTTTAGATTTTCAAGAGCAATTCAAAAACCACCGAAACAGATAGGCGTTTCCTGACAGCAGCGAGCTTATTGATCGCCTCCCTACATTAGTGCTTTTTAGGAACCACCCCTTATTATGAACTTTACAGAATCTCCATGAATTACTCTTGATTGAGTGTATTTGGTTGCACATGTTTTGTGCCTTTAAATTCTTTACTTCACAACAAACTTCAACCAAACACATTTTGAAGAATATTCATTACAGTCCTGACTGTAAGTCTCGTAAATTTAGTATTCCCTAAACATGGAGAGTGATTGCATCTTGCCACATTATCTTTGAGATTCATACTGTTCTTCTTTTAATACTGACTTGCAGTACATTCTTTCTCAGGATCTAGTTCTAATTATAGATGCTTCTGTGTAAATGGGACAACATGTAAAATGAGTACACCAAATCTTCTTCAACCTTTTCCTATTATGAAGACTTAATGCAACACAGATTATTGAGGCAAGTAAGTCGTTGTCGGATAGTTCTGATTCTAATGCCTTTATAGTTTCTCCTAGTGTACTGCCAAAGAGATTTTCATGTCATACTAGTATTTGATTTACATATCAGAGGAGACATGTACTAGGGATTCAAGATGTTGGATAGTACATGTCACAGACAACACTCTGTCCTCTCCTCGCATCTCCACACCAATGCCTTCCTCACCTATCCATCCTAGGAGCTTAGATTGTACTCGACTCCCAAACTCACATTATGCAGTGGAACAATACATCTCCTCTGGTAATTTCTATAGTTAGCATTGAATTTCTATGGCAAGGGCATTGAATGTAACCATATCATAAGTAAGAAGAAACTCAACATCAACAGTGAGAAAAGCAATGAAGTGTTTGGTGCCTCACGTGTGACTCTCTCTCTCTCTCTCTCCCTATCTTATCTATCTATCCAATTTTCTCTCTTCCTAGATCTTGATCTTTCTTATACTTTACGATCTCAACATGCTAGTGTGTTGTATTTTAACTTGGTATCAGAGCAGTGGAGGACAGCCTTGTGATGTTGGAGTTAAAAAGAATGAATTAAAGCTCTATACTTAATAGAAACCAAAAGAAGTGGAGACCATCGTAGCTCACATGCCTCGGAGCCAGTCTCATACTGCTGATCCGGGTAATCCAATTCGAATTTCATGAGTTCTCAGTGTAATCAATTGGATCTGCCCATTGCTATATGAAGATGTAAACGTGGTTGTATTTCTCACCTAATTAGCAATTTTGTTTCTTATGAATCCTTCTCTCCTTCCTACCATGCTTTCTGTGTCCTCTTTGTCATCTATTTCTGTCCATCATGTGTTACAGAAGCTCTAGCTTAGCTTAAGTGGAAGGAGGTTATGTATGAGGAGATGAGGCCATGACTTAAGAATGATACTTGGGAGTTGGTTCCCTCCCAAGGGAAGAAGTTAGTTGGTTGCAAACGGAACAAGATTGATGGTACTATTGAGAGATACAAGGCGAGATTAGTTGTCAAGGGGTTTACTCAGACCTATGAAATAGACAACTAGGAGACATCTGCTCTTGGAACTAAAATGAATTCCATTCGAGTACTTCTGTCTTTGGCAGCTAACTTGGAGTGGCCATTGCATTAATTGGATGTCAAGAATGCCTTATATATGGTACCTGGATTTCGTGCACCTGGATGTGAAGGGAAAGTTTGGAGACTGAGAAAGGCCATCTATAGACTAAGGCAATTTCCTCGGCCTTGTTTGAGATGTTCGGTGAGGCTATCCAAAGAATCGGATCATGCTGACCATACCTTATTTATCATACGTACTAAGACCAGCACCACATTCGTAATTCTGTAAGTGGATGATATTGTTATAATTGGTAATTGTTGTAAGTAAATTCAGTAGCTTAAGGGTTTTCATGCGATAGAATTTTAAATCAAGGATTTAGGCCCCCTGAAGTTCTTTCTTAGAATAGAAGTAGCCAGGTCAAGAAGAGGAATTTTCTTATCAAACTAAGTATATATTGGATCTACATAAGGAAACTAAAACGCTTGGGGCTAAATCAACTGACACACTTATAAAATAAAATCACAAGCTTGATGACAAAAGGGGAGAAGCTCTCAAGGATGTGGGTATGTTCAAAGATTAGTGGGTCAACAGATATATCTTTTTTTTACATGTCCAGACATTGCATATGTTGTGAACGTGATCAGTCAGTTTATGCATTCTCTACGAACTATCCACCTTGAGGCTGCTATCAGAGTACTTGGGTATCTAAAATCATTGCTATTTACTAATCATGGGTATTTAGGGCTTGAGCCTATACAGATGCATACTGGGCTGGTTCTATTATAATTATAGATCGAAGAATGTCATCTGGGTACTGTACTTTTGTTGGAAGGAACCTTGTAATTTGGAGGAGTAAAAAGTAGTCAGAAGTAGAAAGATCAAGTGCAGAAGCTGAGTATAGATTTATGGCTCATGGTGCATGTGAAGTACTCTAGCTAAAACTTCTTTTACGAGAACTTGGTTTTCCCGTGAAAGGGTCAATGTCCTTATACTATGACAAGAAAGCAGCTATCATTACAAACCATAATCCGGTCCAACATGACAGAATGAAGCATATAGAAATGGGTTGTCATTTCATTCCAGAAAAAGGGTTGCCACTAAGGAAATTTGTATGTTAAAATAGAAGACCAACTAGCAGACATTCTTTACCAATGCTACAGGGAAACCTCGACTAAATGATTTTAAGCAAGCTAGGCATTAGAGATATATATGCATTGGCTTGAGGGGGAATGTTGTGGATAATTCAAGTTTTTATCTATTTCTTGTATTTAAATCCATGAGGACATTTTAACATTTAACTTTCTTGAGATGCATTTTTGTACTTCATGTTTTTATTTTTAAAATAAAGAATTTATGTGGGGCGTGGTGGTCTAAGAGGAGACCACCATGGCTCTATTTTCCCTCTGTTCTTTTCTTCCTCACGTGACTCTCTCCCTCTCTCTCATCTCTTTCTCCAACTTTCTCTTTCCCTAGATGTTGATCTTTCTTATACTCTTTTATTCCAACCAAGGTTCAAAAAATCGCCACTCCGATCCGGATTCGCCCGATCTGGATCGGGTATCGTCGGGGCTGTTTCGGATCCACGAATAATATGGGATCTGGCCGAGTCCCCTCCTGAACTAGCAGTCCGTACCACTTCTGTCAGAAAGAAACCGAACGCCCCAATTGGTTCTAATGCTTCATTAACTTTTTCCAACTTTTTTAATTAAAGATTTGCAAGGGTGGCCCCCACCAGTACCCTTGACACATTTATTGCCTCATCAAAGGTCATAAGTAGCCCCCTTGGCACACCAACATGTGGTGCACTCATTAAAGCACAAACGTAGCCTTGGGTACCCCTACTCTTATTGGCAATTAACGGTTGGGTTGAACTCCTTTTGTACCGCTTTTTCCTCCCACGTTTCTTCTGTGGGACAAAAATAAAGTGTCCAATGTTTCAAATAGGCTTTTAGTTCTTTCCATAAAGAATATTTTTAGCTTTCCATAATCCAGCCCGCCGGATCTATAATAAGTCACATAGTCAAGATGAAATGAACAAGCCACAAAAACAGACTCATTTTACCTCAATTTTTATGAATTTTATTTTGAAGCACCTCATTGAGACCATGTTCACAAAATTTGGGTTCCATCAGTCCCCTACTTCGCTCCAAATCCTACTAACTCACATGTCTAGGCCATTCGTTGTTCTCCTTCGATCTTGGTCATTAGGGGCTTATTGTATACAAAGAGACCATTTACTTGTAACACAAGGAGGTCACAATCACTCCATAAAATTTTAAATCGGGTGGTTGTGAGTGTGTGATTTAATAGATTCAAAGTTATTTATAAAAATAAGAAAGTTCTATTATAATACTATATTATAATCAATAATTTTACAGACATCCAAACAAGGAAGCAAATACTATATTATAATCAATAATTATACAGACATCCAAACAAGGAAGCAAATACTATATTATAATCAATAATTATACAGACATCCAAACAAAGAAGCAACTTATCACTTCTCAATATTCACATATTTTTGCAAATAATGAATCTACATAATATACACCCCGAATGTTTTTAAAAAAACTCAAAAACACTTTTTTTAGAGATTTTTAGTGATTTTTTGAATTGTTTTGGGCCGAAACTTACTGATTCAACCGATTCTCCGATCTGACATGCTGATCCACTAATCTGACACAGTTTTTGGGGAGGCCGATTCAGGTCACTGATCCAATTTTTTTTTAAACCTTGTTTCCAACAATACTGGTGTGTTGTATTTTAACTAATTTTCCTACTATAACTCCTATGCATGTTGACCTATATTTTAATTCCCATAAGGGATCGATGTGTATATATAAAATGCGCCATGATTTGTATAGAGTGAATATACATCTATAGTTAGACAATCTGGTGCTAGAATATTACTTCCTCTCTCTACTTCTCTCTCAATTTTAACAATTTACAAGTTAGGTATGGCCAGAAGATCATGACTTCCTTATAATGCTATCAAAGTGCATGTTGTTCATAGATGACATAGTTTTGATTGATGAGACCCAAAACGATGTCAACACAAAGTTAGAACTTTGGAGGGATGCTCTAGAATCCAAAGGTTTTAAATTAGTCGGACTAAGACAAAGTATATGGAGTACAAATTTAGTAATAATAGGAGTAGAGACAAGGAAGTAGTTAAGATTGACGTCCATGAAGTACAAAAAAAAAATGCACTTTCGATATCTTGGGTCGATAATCCAGGAAAATGAAGAGATCGAGGAAGATGTCACTCACAGAATTAGAGCTGGGTGGGTGAAGTCGAGATGTACAACTGAAATTTTATGTGATCGTTGCGTACTAATGAGGCTGAAGGGCAAGTTCTATAGGACATCGGTGAGACCAGCTTTGCTCCATGGGGCGGAATGCTGGGCAGACAAAAAACAATATACCCATAGATAAGTGTAGC
>NW_006499431.1:768614-783689 GCF_000471905.2 Amborella trichopoda
TGAATCTGTTCGAGAGAATTTAGGTGTGACACCAATAGGCGAGAAAATGAAAGAGAATAGTCTTAGGTGGGCTGGCTATGTGTGGCGCCGATCAAGTACAACACATGTTAGGAGATGCAGATTAGTTCAAAGTGGAAGGACTGAAAAGGGCAAGGGGTAGGCCTAAAGGATGTGGTTGGAAGTAGTCCGAAAAGATATGGGGACTTATGGCCTTGCTGAGGATATGACCTTTAATAGAGTAGATTGGAGAACCAGGATTCATGTTGCTGACCCCAATTAATTGGGACAAGGCTAAAATGATGATGATGAACTTGTTTGGATATGAGGTCGATCATCACCTTGACAAATTCTGCTGTCTAGAACACCACGTTAAAGGGAGCCTGCAACTTGTCTATTGGCGGTAGGAGTTGTTTAGACCCAGGGGTGCTTATTCATGTCAGAGTGCTACATGACCTTTGGGAGAAACACATAGTAGTGGAATCCACTGTTTCTTGGTCATGAAATTTCTTTCCTCCACGTCAGTTGAGATTTTAATATTTGCCTTTTATCTATCACAAATCATCCTATGGAAGCAAGCAGTGTTTCAACTCCCTTATTTCCATTCAACTCGTGACTGTTGTCTCTTATACAGTCTCTTGCTTCAAGATAATTTCCTATTCTTCTTTGATCTATTTTGTGACGCCATGTCCTCTTCAATCAGATCCTCATTCCTTCCTATCTCTTCTTCCGACATCACTTGAAGCAATCTCCTTTCTATCCTCCAACGGACCCTACACCATTCTATTCCAACCTTGACTTGATTTTGAGGCCTTGTATTTCTTTGGGGAGGCACAAGATGAGGCTTTCTCACTCACAAGAGAACCAACATTCTTCCCCCAATTCCTTCAGACCAGGCAGCTCAATTCATAAATTCTCAATTCTGAAATGAGGGTGACCCAAATGCATGGGAAAATATTTTCATTTTTTTTTCTTTTTTGTGATTTTTTTTGGGTTTGTGGGGGGCTGCTGGAAACTTGTTTTTGTAGGGCATTGATTAACGTCAATCAGTAAACTTGTTTTTGTATGGCATTGATTAATGTCAATCAGTACTTCCCACTCAGCTGAAATGAGGAAGCAATCCCGCTTTTAGGCATCACTGGACCCTCCCATTATTAGTTCTCATTGTTCTTACGTTTCTGAAAAGAATCATGTCACTATTTTTTATGGGATCTTCTAACCCTCCTTCCTTCTGGGATTATAATTTGACTGAGAAGTTGATACCCCTACGTCACCTGCTAGCCTACATGTTGGTATGATAATTAACTGATCTCACCTGGTTTTGAGTTCCTATGGCCAATTCGCTTCCCTTTTCCTCCTTTATGAACTGTGCTTTCTCCTTTCTATCTGGTAGCTTATATTGCTGCATAACCTCTTCAAAGTTGCCTTCTTAGGATGTAGGTATGGTAGTAAACAAAGAATCCCATTTATGCATAAGTAGGCTCTTCCTTCTTCCCCTAAGTTCCTGGTTCTCATCTTATAAAGACCTTAATGTCGATCAGTTCTACCCAGTCTATTGCGAACTTTTTAACAGCTTGGCTTCCAAACTTGGTTTGCATCATGTCTGGCATTGTAGCATACATCCAAATGGATCTGAGCAGTGCTCCGCTTTTCACCTGGCCCTCTTCACAAGGGAATACAATGGCACTGCTAAAGAGGCCAATTGTACCTCATTTGACTATGCACATTGTTTTCCTTTATGTTGTTTCGTGTGCAGCTTGTATAGCCATATCTTTCTGATCTTGCCTTGCTCTCTTATATAAATCCACTTTGAAACCTGATGAATCTCCTGCCTGCCCCTATAAGTTACTCCAGGGAAACCCAGAGTGGGAAAAATCCTCCCTCTGTATGGCTTCGTGCTTCCTCACACTGCTTAATTCCTTTGGGGTAGTATCAATCTTCCTGCCACACATTGACACGTGCCCCCCTTCTATAGAATATTGCTATTCCAGCCAGTTTGTAATAGTGCTAGTGTAGATCTAGAAATAAGTTGCAGATGAAAATGCAAATGATATGGCTTGTAATGACTTTCATTCTGCAACAATTAATTAGTCTCATGGAAATGAAACAAATAATGCTCGATTTTCATGTTATCTCTTGCTGGTCATATTTGTTCATTGGGATTCAGAATGATTGAGGTAATTGTCTACGTGGGTTATTCCCAGTTGTAGCTCATGAAGTAACTTATATTTCAATGTTCTTATAGACCCTTTGGTCTCTTGAGCATAGCAGAAAAACTGGGATGGTGGGTGCCCTTTGCATATGACAAATTTTGGCTTTATTTCTATCTTATAAGATGGTGGGTGGAGGGGTTTAGGACTATTAACCATCTTCATTTACTTGAAATAAGGCTTTATTCATCACTTTTGTATAACCTTTGGTTTGTCAGATTTTTCATTAACTTGTGGTTTATTCTGGTCTTATTCAGTATCCTCTGTAGGATTGTAATTGAATTTTGTTGGTTGTTTGATTTGCGCACTTTTTTATGATGTTTGTTGATTTTCTTGTTGAACAGCACTTTAGAGAGAGAAAATGTTTGCATTATTATTTTGTTGGTTTGTAGCTCCTTTTGTATTTTTTGTGTACATTGTTAACAAGTTTTGCAGTGTGCTGATACAATAGATCTCCTAAAAAGGAATACTATTACATTTCCGCGTGCGTTTTTTTTCTTGGTTTAGTTTTGAGTAGAAGATTATAACATGATTGTTTTGTATTTTGCAGACATACACATTGTTTATTCAATATAACTGAGATAGGTTTCTGTTTAAAAATTCCAGGGGTGTATTCATCTTTTGGAGAACCTTCTGATGGTATGTGTGTCGCTTGAGCAGTTTTAAATGATTGATGATTCTGGGTTCAACAATTCTGAAAGAATGGAATCAAATGTTTCTGTATCTGGAGAGATTTCAAATGGAAATATGTGTGACTCAACTGATCTTGAAGCAGTAGAAGATTTCGAGGGAAATGAGCATATATCTCCAAATAATGAAAACATGAATACGGGTGAAAATAACAAAAACAAGCAGGAAAGTACGGACAAGAAAGGGGTGGATATTTCAGCAGGGAAGGCAATAATTAATTGTGAAGTTCGTAGAAATATAGAGCCATTTGAAGGCATGGTATTTGAATCCGAAGAAGCAGTGAGGACCTTCTATAATGAATACGCTCTCCAGATGGGTTTTGGCATCCGAAACAGTGTTAACCGCCGTAAGAATGGTGAGAATATTAGTCGATACTTTGTGTGCTCCAAGGAAGGTCACCGTGAGAGGAAGCACCTAATGAGTGAGCAGCCAAGACCACATACAAGAGAAGGGTGCAAGGCATTAATTTATGCAAAGAAAGTGGAATCTGGACAGTGGATCATTAGGAAATTTGTCAAGGACCACTCTCATCCAATGGTCTCTCCAAACAATGTGGTGCTGCTTCGATCTCATAGGCGTGCAGCTAATAGAGAAAAAAACTTCATCAGCACTTTTGACAAAGAACAAAGCATCCATGTTGAAGAGAAGAGTCGAGAACTCAATGTCCAAGTGCGAGACAATAATAGTTCTCGTGAACCCCTGACCTTGCGATACAATGATCTCCGAGAGCACGCCCTTAAAGTTGCCGCTGAAGGGGCGACGACGGCCGGGAGCTACCGTATCGCAATGCGTGGTATACAAAAGGTTCTGCATGAGGTTATCATGGCCAAAGTTAAGATGATCACACATATAGGTGGTGTTCAAGGAGGTAATACTAGCGACGAGAGTCAACCAGCTTCCACTTTGGAGAATGTGAATTTTGATGATCCTCAACAGACAATGACAAGAGACTGCACCCCCACAACTAGACTAAATCTAGGCTGGGAGAATTCATCAAAGAGGAGAAAGACATGTGTTAATTGTAAAAAGCAAGGTCATGACAAACGTACCTGTTCATATTCAGATTCAAGGGGGTAATTGAAAAGGCTGCTTTTAGAATTTTTCACATAATACAGTTGTTTCTTTAATGGGGGATTTTCAACCCTTGATAATTGGAAGTTATTTTTGTTACTCAGGACGACTTCTGATAATGTTACGTGTGTTCCAACGAGTGCCGTCCCTGAGAATGAATTTGTCCATTCCACTCAGGTATTTATAACCTGCTTTGTCTGCTCAAATCACTATTATCTATTGTTAAGGATTTGCTTACTTGCTTATAGATTTAGATTATTTATTTCTTGGTTTTGCAGGTTTCTATTGATGGACAACAAAGATTTGAGCTTGGAGGATATGCAGAAAGATGAACATTGTAAATAAAGGTGCTGTGTTCCCTTGTAAAGATGAGTAAGTTGGTAGTGATTTTTATCTAATATATGTGTTGTGCTTTAAATTCACTTCTCTGTTAAATGATCTTATCATTCCAATAAATTGATAGAAACATCACTCTATAAAATAAAAAATACTTTATAAAGAGAACGAATCATTTACTGACTTGTGAAGATGAAAGTTTCAATGTTCTTGTTTAATTGTGTTGTGCATTTTCACAATTCATGAAATCATCACAATAGTGAACGAATCATTTACTGACTTGTGAAGATGAAAGTTTCAATGTTCTTGTTTAATTGTGTTGTGCATTTTCACAATTCATGAAATCATCACAATAGTGCACCGTGAAAATACAAGAAAGATCTTTTGAAGCACAGGATCCTTAAAAATGTTTTCTTCTAGCACTCACACCCCTACTATTGCATGGTACAAAAATAAATTAGTTCTTTCAATCTTTTGATTTCTAAACATTTAAATTATTGGGTTTGATTATCAAATGGCTTTTCATAATTTCCTTGAATTACGCTGGGGATGGGAAAATACGTTTTCTCTTTGTACTTGTCAAATGAAAACTAGGATCATTAGCTGAGCACCGATTTCATTGTTTCACTTGTTCATTCCTCCATGTAAAATTGTGTGACTGATATTTTGAGAAGAGCTAACTTTTATTGATGTGTCTCTATATTGGATTGATTGTTTAATGTTTTCATCCTGTGTTGGACGAATCCATGTAGGTGATATCAATCTTGAATTATAGGATAGCAATCCAAGGTCTGCATGATTCATTCACCGAGGTTCATTAGGTTATCAGGTGGGCAACTTCAAGGCGCCTGGAATACCCCTGTATATTTTGGTCTCTCCCTCTCTTTCATTTTCATGTGACGGAAGTGTTACTTGCAGTTTATGTATATTTTTGTCACCGTTATAACTGTTTTTTTTTAATTTAACCTTTCATTTCATCAAACTTTCAACAGAGTACAATCATCAGAGAACCAGAAAAACGGCTATTACAAACATAAATAAAAAAAACAAATACAAGAAAATAAAAACACTATCAAAACAACAAAACATTTAAATCTTACAAAGCAACTCTATCGTTTACCAATCGATCAGCTTCCATATTTGATTCACGAAAAACATGATCAAATCTCACAATCATACCTTTGCATTCAGCAGTCGCTTCTCTTACTAACCCCTGTAAAATCCAAGACAGATTTTTTCTTTATCCACTCAATTACATTAAGTGAATCCCCCTCTATGAAGACTGGTTTGCTAAATTGTTAACTCAGTTTTAACTCCCTGAAGCAAAGATCTGAGTTCAGCTTCATTAGTTGTATCTGAAAATTTTAACAAAACATTTCCTCGACAGTCACAGATGAAACCACCTACCCTTGCCGGACCTGGATTACCCAATAAACTTTCATCAAAGTTCATTTTTATCCACCCATCCTCAGGTGCTTTTCAAATCCCAATTCTAACCTCTTTAGAACTTCTTTCTTTTAGCAGGATATGCAAATTATACATCAAATCTGTTTGTGACACCCCTCACCACATCTTGTTAATAGCTAACCACTCTACAACAGTAGTTTTAATTTTTTCCTGTATCTCCCCACTCTACAACAGTAGTTCTAATTTTTTCTTGTATCTCCCCAAGTGATTTGCTTACACTTTCAAAACATCGCCTATTCCGTTTTTTCCATATCTCCCGGCAGCTTTGACCACTTTCAATATAAATTTTCCTTTCTTACCAACTTTTGTTAGATCCCATTCAGCAGTGAATCTACAAGCTTGTGTTTGAAAATTTACTTGTACCACCAACCGTTTAAACACCCATCCCCATATCTTCTTCCCATCAGGACAACTAAAAAACAAATGTTCCACTTATTCTTCATCACATTTACATATTGAACATACAATAGGAAAAATTTTCCCTCTTTTTATCAACATATCTACTGTTAACCGTTTCTTTTGGGTTAACAACCAGATAAAGGAACGAATCTTAAGGGAAACCGGCCATCTCCAAACTTTTGCAAGACTTTTATCTTCCCATCTCACGCTATCATAATACATTAACTGATATGCAGACTTAACATAAAACTTACCAGAACTAGTTGGAAGCCAGATATATCTATCAACTTCATCAGGGCAATAAAAATGATGCTGCAACAAAATTAGATAATTAATTAGTTGATATGCCATCACATTACTAACTCCTTCGATAAGAACATTGAATATCCCAAATTGTGTTAAAGCCTTACCATTTACCATCTCACTGACCAATTTGCTTGTAGTAATAACTTCAGCAAAGAGATTAGGAAATTGAAACTTTAAAGGGCAATTATCTATCCAGTTTTGCTGCCAAAATCTAACTTCATCACCTTTTCCTACAATCACTTGCACATTACTTAGAAAGAAAATCCAATGAGCAACAATACTTTTCCATATAGAAGTAATGCCCTTTTTATTATTGCCCCTAGCAATAAGGCCATGTCCAATATCACACCCATATTTTTCCCCCAATATTTTCCTCCATAATTGATCTTTCTCATTTGCAGCTCTCCACCACCACTTAGTTAAGAGAGTACTATTCATAGGTTTAGTCTCTTAATCCCCATCCCCTTCATCAATTATTGGAGTACTTACCTTTTTCCACTTAACTAAATAAAAGTACGTCTTATTTTCATTTTCTCCTCGTAGAAACCTTCTCATAATCCCTTCCAACATGTTTATCACTCTTGACGGTAGTTGGTAAAGAGAAAATAAATCGGCAAATTTGCTAAAGTTGATGTAATGGGAGTAAACCTTCTTCCAAGAGATAACAGTTTAAATTTCCAAGGATGCAGCTTATATTGCAATCTCTGAACCAATACATCCCAAAAAGCCGAAGGTCTATTACTAGATACTAGAGGCAGTCCTAAATACCTAATAGGAAAACTTCCAACCCCACAGTTTACTAATTCAACAAACTCACTAACCTTACTTTCATCACATGCCACTCCAAAAATGTGTGTTTTTTGGAGATTTACTTTCTGACCAGTGATCACCTCAAAACACTTTAGGAATATCTTGAGAGATTTAATTTCTTGTTCATTTGCCCCACAAAATATAAGGGTATCATTAGCATATTGTAGATGTGAGACCACGGTCCCATTATTCGTGACTGTAAAACCATTAAGAATACCCATATCAACAACTGAAATTAGGGTCACACTAAATATTTCCCCCATAATTGTAAAAAGGAGAGGAGAGAGAGGATCCCCTTGCCTAATCCCTCTTGATGCCTTAAAAAAACATTTAGGTTTACCTTTAATCAAAATTGAGAAATGAGTAGATTCCAAACAACCCCTAATCCATTTCAGCCTTCTATCACCAAAACCCATCACCTTCATGGTTTGCAATAGGATTTTCCACTCAACCTTATCATATGATTTTTCCAAATCAATCTTATATATAATTCCTGGTTTATTCTTAGCAATCCTTGAACTTATAATCTCCTAGGCACATAAAATACTATTCAAAATCTGTCGGTTTTGGATAAAGGCAGACTGTGGCCCTTTAACAACCATGGGTAATACTCTTTTAAGCCTAATTGCCAAACATTTTACCAAATTCTTATACATAATTGTCAATAGACTGATAGGTCTAATGTCTTTTAGGCTTTCAATAATCCCTTTTTTTTGGATCAGAGCAATAAAGGTTAAATTGATACTTCTATTAACCACCCCTCTATCAAAAAATTCATTAACCATACAAAAAATTTCAACCTAGAGGAAACCCAATAATTATGAAAGAACCTTAGAGGGAACCCATCCGGTCCTGGTACTCTATCTCCTGCCAAGCTCAACACAATTTCCTTTATCTCTACTTCTGAGAAAGGTCTCACCACCCATTCAAACCACTCAAGAGACAATTTGGAGAATGGCACCTGACTGAAATCAATTTTGGGTACAAACCTAGCAGAGAAGGCTTCCAGAAAATGCTTTACAATAGCATTTTCCAAGTCGATCTTCCAATACCCCATCAAGCTTTAAACCCTGAATAATGTTTGCTCTCTTCCTAGCATTTGTCGTAGCATGGAAGAAGCAAGTATTAAGATCTCCCTTTTTCAGCCATCTCACCCTAGCTCGTTGCTTCCAATAAATTTCCTCCTCCATCAAACATCCCTATAATTCCCTATTAAGATTGTTTCTAAGAATTATGTCCTCACACTCTATAACTCCCGAATTCCCTTCTTTCACGTCAATTTCAGAAATTTTGAATTCTCTTGTAGTTAACACCATTATTCTGGTTCCATCTAATAAGTTGCTTTTTTACACTTTGCACCTTCTTAGAAACTCTGAAACCACTCCAACCTACCACCCCTGCATTTAACCAAACATTCTTTACCAACTCATTAACATCTTTATTCTTAATCCATGCCATTTCGAATTTGAAATACCCTCTCCTATGTATAGGTGTTTTACTTTTCCAGATCAGAGGGATATGATATTATGAAAGTTTAGGAAGGCCTCTGACCCCAGCCTTAGGAAACTGTTCAACCCAACTGTTGTTGACTAGAAACCCATCCTATTTAGTCATAATAGGGTTAGTACAACAATTGTTAGACCATGTGAAATTGGTCCCAGTTGCTCGAAAGTCCAACAATCCAAATTCAGAGATAAAATTCAAAAGACCTCTCATGCAAGAATTGATCTTGTGAGAGGTACTAGATTCTTCAGGCCATTTAGTGCCATTAAAATCCCCACCTATAGTCCAGGGAAAAGAGAATTCCCTACCAAATTTAGAAATTTCATCCCAAAATCTCGATTGTAACATAGGAGAATTCAGCCCATATGCATTCGTAATCATGAAATAAAAATTACCGGATAAAAGCAAAAAGCTACAAGAAACAGACTAGATATCAACAACGATCTATATACATTGAAGGACACTAAGGTCCCATAAAGTCCAAATACCATCAGAGACACCTATAGAATCTTTGCAGCAAACTTGTAGAGGTCTGTTCTCCCACAAAGATTTAACAGCAAAAAAAGTAGGGCTAATTACTTTAGTTTCTTACAACAAAACCACATCAGGGCATTCATGCTTAATCAAAATTAGAAGCTCAAGTTTATGCTTTCTATCACACAAACCCTGAATGTTCCAAGATAAGACCTTAATCATTTAGAAATAGATGAGATGTGTATGGTAGCATATCTGCTAGCAGGCATAGAGCCAGACTAACCAACAATCTTCTTCTTACCTTCTTTACCTCCACTAGAAGAAACAACACATCTTTTATTTGTTGTAAGCTTGCTGGATGATTCCTTATGTTCCCCCTTTCTTTCCATCTGCCTTCTTCTTCTCTTGACAATCAGGGCTGGGTAGGGCTGTCACAGCTTCCACTATTTCTTATGTTGATTCCGGAGAACGCACTTTCATCCCTTCAAGCATAAGCACCACTTGATCATGCTCATACTGATCTCCCGCAATAGCTGGCACCATTCTCAGAGGAATAGCATCTTCGATTACTTCTTCGTCTCGCCACTAAAACTTTTTGAAAACTCTCCCACCTTCGTTCGAGATTTCATCAAACTGTCATTCAAGGAGTTATTTTAATTTTCCCTATCGATCACAATAACAAGTTCTTTAGGCCAGTCACTACCATCAGACTCATTAGGGAGTTTTATCTTTCTTGCAAACACCGATTTTCTGTAGGGGAGAAGACGTCGAAATCCATTCATCTCTTCAATTATGAACTTTGATTTCCCTGGTTTCACCATGCCACGCTCTGCACTTATAAACCGGTCTTGAATAACTTCCTCCAAGCCATTCTTCAAATTCTGAGACAACGTATCCCTAAATTCCAGCGTTTTTCCTTACCCATCACCTCTTACCAAGGCACCCATGCCCTCCACCTGTCGATTACAATTTGTCCTTCGAGATTTCAAAAACTGACCTGACAATTCACTTCCATCAGAAATTCTCTTCCCATTTTGCCCTTTGTCTATATGTGTATCTAACATAGCTGATGATTCAATCCCAATCGTAGAGTCTATCGTCTCATAGACATTAGCCTTACGATTAAGGGATCCATCATTATAACCGCCTTGAGTTTTATACTCCTTAACCTTCCAAATTTTCTTAGTGCTCAAATTCCTCTTTCCTCCAATTTGAAAATTGCTAGGTTTGTCTAGTTGCACAGGTATCACACGTCATTCTCCCAATTATGCCACATGTCCCTACCATTCCACGTGTCCATCGTCTTCCCTGATTCAAATTTCTTCTCAGATCACTCAGTTTCCGCCATTGATGAGTTTTACCCCTAACCCCCTTTCTATCATTCACTATCTGTCATTTTTCATCCATCTTTACCCCATGATCAACCACCAAACTCTTGATCTGACGATCTTCTTTTCTAATAGTATCTTGTAAATCTTCTACTTTGATATTCAACATAAATTCAAAATTCTTAGTCCTAATAATAATCTTTTCAGGTATTAGCATTCCCTTCACCCTTTCAATCTTGATACGAACAATCCCAATATTATAACTAATGATTGAATTCCAATCAATTTCTATAAATTTACCACTTTGAACCCAATAGATTGAAACGCATCAAAAATTCCAGATATGTAAAGGTAAGCCAAGAATCCTAATCCAAAGTTTCTCTGGTAAAATTTTTTATTCATTAATCGATACACTCCAATCTTTGATAGTCAGCAATTTTCCTTTAAGTCTCCAATGGCTCTTTAAGAATCTCATCACAAACATCACTCGAAGCCAGAAAAAATAAAACCCTGTTACTATTAAAGAATTTAACAAAATGCTTGACAGTGGGATTCCATACCTTCAAGACCCATTGATCCAAATCCATCAGTGTTTGTCAAAGATGGTGAGAAAGATCCCAAGATTGTCGATCGCCAAGCTTTCTGTCTTGCATTGCAGATCTCATTCGAGACATTTAGAATTGGTACAGACTCTGAAAAACCTTCAATCAAACATCCACTCTCTTGTTTAGCTTTGGTCACACTTTCTTGGGAAACATTTCTTTTAAGCGCTTAAGCATAAGAATGACCGTCTTTGAAAACCAATATCCTCTTGGACACTCATCTCTCTGGCTCGTCTGAATTCTCTCTTACTTTCTAATTTTTTATCTCTCTGGCTCATCTGACTTCTAATTTTTCCATCAACATGACCTCTCAGGAAAGTACAAATTTCACAGTGGAGAAAATGAACTCCCGAGCAAATCGAGACCCCAAATCTTTCTGTTATAGTTGTTTTTTATGTTGTTAATATTGCATTGAAGGAAAATAGAAAGTACAAAAGATACAAAAGAGACCAAAGGGCAAGTCAAAGTCACCGAGAAAGGTCATTGAGGAACACAAAAAAAGAAGAGTTGCCTAAAAAACTAAAACTGTCAAAAAACCAAAAACAAAACGCAAAGCAGATTGCGCCATCTGAAATTAGTGATTACTTCAGTGAAGCTCCTTGTTTATCTAGGTCATCGGCTATTTGATTGGCCTCCTCCAAGTATGAGTCCAGTAGACCTACAAAGATTATGAATTTCATCAAAGATGTGCCAAAGCCTCCAAGGGGGTTGAGATATGCTTGATGCCCAAGAGATGATGTTTTTGGAATCCCTTTCAATAGTAAGGGAAGAGCCCACGATAGGTTGAACCGCCTCAAACCTTTGAGTAGGGCACGGGTCTCAGCCTCTATGGAGTTAGCCCTCCCAATTGAAGAAGAGAAGGAGAGAAGAGAAATGCCTTCGTGGTTTGGAAAAATGCCACCTATCTGTGCTAGGCCTCTGGATTAAATGTGTTGTGGCGTTTATTTTATTTTGTTTTTCTACAAACTCAAATTTGACACCGTTAAGAACTAAATGTGCTCTTGCCAAGGGTTAGAGAAAGCATCTCCCTAACAACTACAACCTACGCGGTCTGCCCCCACTGCTCCCTACCTATAGGTCAAGACCTTGTTGAAACGTTTGTTACCGTGCACATGTGACTTGAACACACCCACGGCCTTTACCATGACACTGGTTCACATTGCCTTGGTCAGCCATGGAATGTAAACTCATTATGACACTAATATAGAATTTTCCTTGACCAAAGGAAGGACACTTCATATGCTCTAGATGGCCAATTGACCGAAGTTACTAAGTTTGAAAATCGAGGGCAGCAGCCAAATGGCCTCAAAAACTCTCGATTAGCCATGGGACGACACTGAAAATACTGAGGAGCACAATATCACAAACTTAGAAAGCACTTCAAAGACCCGATGGACACAGTTTTATAACAAAAATTAAGTAATCGTTTTTGCTCTACTAGGGTTTGCTAGCCATAGTCAAGAGTTCCACCTCCGTTCAAGCCATCCAGTGGAGTAGCCACCATCACCTCCACCTGGTAGCAGCGGCATCCACCGCCACAGCTGCCTAGAAGCAGCAGCAGCCCACCACTATTGCCTAGCAACAGCAGCAGGCACCGCCAAGTAGCAGTAGTAGCCACCGCCATCACTCTGCAGCAGCTGCCTCCGCTTTTGCCTTGAGAAAGAGAGAGAGCATCCGCCCTGATCTCAACTCCTTTGAGTCAGATATAGCCTCTTGTGGGCCAAATCCCGTATCCGGTGAGGCGAATCTAACTTTCGTTTCTCTTTCTTTCTCTAGCTTTACCTCTCTCTCTCTCTCTCTCTCTCTCCTCCTCTTCCTAGAGGTTAGATTTTCCAACCCATTTTCGAAGTCTTTCTCGGTTGCTTTTTCATTTTTAAGGTAGCATAGAGCTTCTCGACGTTTTGGGAGGGGGGATTCTCCCTCCCCCTCCCCCTCTCTCTGTTCTATTGTCGTCTCTTCTTTCCATCTATGCCAATCTCCAACCTTCGTCATAGATCTTCTAATTCTCTTGCACTCTTATCTCTTTCCCTCGACTTTCACCTCATCTAGGTAGACTAACGCCTAAGATGGGGTTTTCCCTTCTTTGGGGATCTGAGACCTTGTCATCCCCTATTTTAGGTCATTTGTGATTAACGCCCAAGCCATAATAGGCCTTGTTGAAGGCTATGTTTTTTTCCTTGTCATGGAGGATTTTTCTTCTTGTGGTTAACTCCCAAGACAGGATTGAAAGCCACTTCTCCCTTATCATGGAGGAATTTTTTCTTCTAAGAAGTAAGATCTCCAATTATGGCCTATATAGCATCCTAGACAAGTTATCAATGACCTTGGTTCTTCATCTGCTCCCTCATTAGTTCTTCTTCCCTTCCCCTCCCCTCCTTCTCTATATTTTATACCCAAATTTTGGCCGCTGGTTTTGCCGACTCCTTTTGACGCCACTGTGGGCATATTTAAATGTCGTTTGGGTGTTTCCCCAACGCCGGCATGTGTGATTCCTACAAAAGAGATGGTGCTTTGGTGTGGTTTCGAGTTGGTGAGGATTGGGCTCAGGGACTAGAGAGGAACAAGCTTTCTTGCTTCAGGTAGATAACGGGTTTTTCAAGCTTCTCGATAGATTAGGGTCTACGAGTTTTAGTGATTGTTTGTTTTTCAGGAGTGTTGGTTGGTCTTTCTTTGAAGTAGGGTTTCTTACCCTATTTTTTCTCTTTGTAATTGTATTATTGAAGTTTATCTCCTTATATTAATGAATATTTACTGTTAACATTAAAAAAAAAAAAAAACTCTGATAGACACCTTAAAGCTCTAGGATAGATCCTTATCAGAAACAAACTTCTAGCCTTATGACAGAACATGCTTTGATAACCAAACGAACTCAAAACTAATATCAATACTCATTAATAGTTTATTAAAATAACTCAAAACATATTTGGAGAATACTTCAAATTCAAATAAGGTTGTCCATCTAAAATGTTTGCAGGTAATCATCCATAAAACTTAATAAAGAAATTTATGTAAATCAACATGCAATTTAGGAATTTGTTGTATTACTCAAGAGATGAAATTTCAAACATTGATGCATTGAAGACCTAAATAAAATTGATTCCAATCAATATAAGGCCAACCTACAACCTAAAGAGAAGAAAATGGTGTAGAATAGACTTTGAATCATATCCTGAGAGTCTCCACAACCAGTCCTAGGGTTTTGAAGTTAATGGTGTAAATAAATTAGGGTTTTGACTTGAGATGCAAAATTAGGATTAATATTTCAAGGATTTGATGTAGGGAGAATTTGAGGGAACAATAAAATCAACAAGAAACAAAGCTAAACACAAACATATTTCAAAGAAATATAGAGTTTCTTTTCCATACCCCCAGCTAGGGTACCAAAGCCTAAGCTTTTCGCTCTTACAATTTTTTTAAGAGGTCTTATTGATCTTAATGAGTGTACCTTGCCCGAACCACCTGTCGCGGAGAGGGGCCGCATTTGAATGCGAGGAAGAAACCTCGTCAATCGATCACTTGCCCAATCACATCCTTTCACTCTACTACAGACCTGCGGTCGTGAAGAGACCAAGGAGGGTTGTGCTGTAGAAGTCAGCTTACTGAGGAATAGAAAGGGATGACCCGGGACCAGAGCAAGTTGGGTTGGGGTATAGAACCGTAAGCACGGTTGTGGGGTGGGGGCTTGACGAAGGACGTGCTCGTACGGTTCATAGAAGATCGGGTGGGGCTATGATCTCGTTGATTGTTGGGAACAGGAACTCCTCTATATTCGAAATATGTCTCTCTAGGAGCATTACGATCTGCAACTCAAATGGTCCCTAAAATCATGTGGAATTATGACCCCCCTCAAAGCACCACACACCTCATATAGGGTATGATTTC
>NW_006499431.1:804517-841100 GCF_000471905.2 Amborella trichopoda
GCATATCAATTTGTTAGGAACATTTTTTTGGAAGAAATCTAGGTCAAGTTAATTTAGTGAAAATTTGAGAGCGAAATCAAGTAGTTTCAATTTCAGTTAAAAGAATCCCCAATATCTGAAATCTTGATTTCTTTCTATTTTGTTTCATGATCCAACAAATTATTCTAGGAGATAGTGTAAAGGCTCAATCACCAACATTTTGAATCAAGATCAGATGATTTGGTTGATAATGTGAGAGAGATTGCGAGAAAAGTGAATTAGGTTTTAGGCTAATTATGGTGAGATTTTCATTAAAATTTCAACCAAATGCAATTTTTTTATCAAAATAGTGAATTTTTGGCGGTTAGAGATTGATTATTGGTTGAAAAATGCAAAAAAGTATTAAAGCATTACTGATACATCTAGTTTTCTAGTTTACTCCCCACCCCAACAAAACAAAAAACAAAAACCCTAGTTTTTAGTGAAAATTGAATCCTATAGGTTTTGGTGATTTTGAGTCAATTCGATTTTTTAAGCAGTAATATATTATATACAAATCTCCTGCCCGAAGGGAAAAACATGTCATTGATTGTTGGAAAAAGTTTATTGGAACCTTATATTATAGAAGGTGCACCATAAATATCTAATAGAAAAGAGTGTTCTTAAGTAGGAAAATCTTTCGATTGATCATCTCAACTTCAAGATGTATGGATATAAAGAAAGAAAAAGAAAAAAAGAATTTCAAGTCCCAAAATAATGCATATTGTAACAAGTTACCTGGACAGTTCATTTTCAAGAGTTTCTAGTGTTTATAGATATTCTTGATCACTACTATTTTTTGAAATTTTAAATTTACTAATTAGGATTGAATATGGATTTTCAAGCCATTTTAAGGTTTCTGACACCAAAAGTAATATAAAACAAACTTATGTCTTTTTTAGATGACATTGTAACAAAATAAGAAAAGTGTATATTGCATTTGACAAGATAGGAAAGTGTATATTATACCATTGTATTACTACTATATATATATATAAAGAAAGAACCACCACAAGATTTGTTTGGGGCATAATTATTTGTTCAAAAAATTCCTTTCTCTCTAAAATTTCCTCATGATATCAGAGCATCATTGATTTCAATTTCAGCTTCCATGTCAGTTGTTCCTGTACGTCCATCCCTCTAGACTTCATCTATTAGAGGTATGTCTCTCTCTATACAATATTTCTCCTTCATGTCTTGAATTTTTGCCTTCACCAAAATGTATTGCAAGGGTCCGGCCATTCTCAAGTTGTTTGCAAACCACTTGTTGTATTGTTTGCAAACCAAATTTCGTCTTTCATCTTGCAAAAACTTGGCTAAGATGCAAAGCGTGTTTATCAGCCCTCAATATTCAGAGTGGTGCACGATAAATTTTATCATCATTGTGTGTTCATCCCTCTTGTTGCCAATTTCGTCCTAAAATTTTGTCCGTTTGGAAATACAATTTTTTTCCTTTGCAAATTTCGTCTTGCAAGTTTGTATGCTCTGTTTCATTTTTTATCTCTTAAAACCCAAATTCTTATGCTTTTGAACTGGTGAGGCTGCTCTTCGCTCTTAAAGAATCCAAGCTCCAATTTTTGTTGTGCCTCTGTTAGCTCATCAATTTATTCCCAAATATTTCTTTGCTAGAATTAATGTTACATCCTCAATGTTCAAGTATCCATATCGCTCTACCTTTAATATAGGAAATTTTGTGTCAGTTAAGTTTGACACAAAACAATCATTTACTATGAAAAACTCAAATGCTCTCTCATTGAGAGTCATGAACTTTTTGGACTTATTAACGGTGATTTCCCTACACAAAGTCAAAGGATTTCCCCTCATGATGGTAAGAGTAAAATTGAAAAGCTAGACTACAAATCATGATTGAAGTCCGATCGGCTTCTTAATGCCTGGATTACATTGATATTATTAGAAGAGTGTCTTGACCTTGTTGTTGACTGCAAGACTTAAGCAAAAGTTTGAAAATGATTGAAGAATGCCTATGCAGGTATTCTCAAGCTAAGGAGCTTCAACTCTTCAAGAAAGGGAATTCAATACATATGCAAATTCAAAAGTATTTATGATGATTTAGTGGCTATTGGAAAACATGTACATGATGAAAATAAGTATTTTTGGCTTCTTAATGGACTTGGCTCAAAATATGAGGGTCTTGCTACGGCAATGCTTAAGCCTTTTATTCCTTCATATTATGAAATTATACCTCTTTTTCAAAGCCATGAAATAAAAAATCAGCTATATATCTCTAAAGAACACTCAGATCCAAATCAAAACATAGCCCTTGTAGGACAACAAAAAAAGTTTGGACCCAACAAGGGTACTCGAAATTACAGAGCTAGAGGGAGGAACAATTTTGGGGGTCAACTTTTCTTCAACTCTCGAGGAGTTGTGTTTGTTTAAACTAGCTAGATGTATTGTGGGATACGCTAGAAAAATCAAGAAAGTCTTTGTGACATATGAATGAAGGCTTCCAATAAGATTTCCAAATACAACAGTCTACTCAAACACCTCAAAAAAAGTGTCAAATTTGTGTGAAACTTGGACATATGGCATTAAAGTGTTGGCATCAATTCAACTACATGTATTAAGCAAAAGATATTCATTAAGCCCGTACTGCAAATGACTATAGCTTATTCACAAGACTTAGAATGGTTCCTAGACACAGGTGCCTCCACTCATATGACAGGAGATCCAGGTAAGTTGATCTCTATCCATATAGAGGCACAAATAGAGTCATGGTTGGGAATGATGAACAATTAAATATTTCACATGTTGGTGATGCAGATATTGGGATTGCATATAGAAAATTCAATGTTTCTAATGTTCTTTTGGTACCTAAAAAAAATAACATGTTATTTGTTAATCAATTTACAAAAAATTTCCCTTGTATTTTTGAATTCTCATCAAATGGTTTTTTGATTAAGGAAATGAGCACTTGGAGGATTCTGACCAGCATGAGTAGAATGGGAAGATTGTATGCACTTGAAGAAGTGAAACAACCTCCATTATCTATTTGGAATAAAAGAACATCAAAAGCTGCGTGACATCAACGTCTTGGACATCTACAAAATAAAGTTGTTTGTTACTTAGAATCTAAATAATTGATTAATGTTGATGCATATAATAAATCTCATTACGTATGTGCTAGTTGTTAGATGGGAAAAAATTGTAAACTTCTTTTTAGTGGTGTTGATAAAACCTCTACTGAACCTCTATTTAATATTTATTTAGACTTGTGGGTTCCTGCTCGAATTTTATCTAATCAGAGTTATGTGGTAATTGTTGATGATTATCCTCGTTTTTCTTGGACATATCATTTGAAATGACAATTTGAATTTTTCGCTGCATTTAAGAAATTTTATTGTATAGTTGAAAGGAGGTTTGATCAAAGAATTCGAGTTTTTTAATGTGATGGAAGTGATGAGTTTGCTAAGAAATAATTTATTGATCATCTTAATAAAATTAAAATCATACAATAATTATCATGTTTGGAAACCCTTGAGAAAAATGGACTAGCTGAAAGGAAATATAAAATTATTATAGAATTAGGCCCTACAATGATATTTCATACATGAATTCCTAAACGTTTTTGGGTTGAAGCCTTTCATACTATGATATTTGTTATCAATAGAATTCTTTCTACCATTTTAAAAATAGATTTACCATACTCATTATTGTTTGGACGCTTACCAGACTGCTCCTCACTTCGAGTGTTGGTTGTTAGTGTTTTTCATATCTTCGATACTATGCTACAAACAAATCTCACAAAGAAAATTATACTAAGGATTTTCTTGATCGTGCTCAGATGCTCGGTGTCAAAACTATTTCAACACTAATAACAATGAAAAATAATATTAAGGGAATTCTGATCCATTTCTGATCTATCTTTTATAAGAGCATTGTTGGTGCACGACAATACATTACCATAACCCAACCAATTCATTCCCATAGTGCTACAACAATATGTCAGTTTATGCATGCCCCTATAATTGCATATTTCCAGCATAACCCAACCAGTCCATTTCCATAGTGTTACTACAATGTGTCAATTTATGCATGCCCCCATAATTGCATATTTTCAGGCAGTTAAGCGGATTCTTCGTTATATCAATAATACACAATTATAAATTCTTCATTATATCAATAATACACAATTATATGGTATAAAAATCTTATCTATTAGTTCCCTTAAGTTATATGCCTTCTCTGATGTAGACTAGGTTGGGTATCCAACCACTAGTTTCTGCACCTATCTTGGTTCCAACTGCATATCTTGGAGCATTAAAAAATAGTCAACTATGGCTTGTTCCAATGTTGAAGCCGAATACCGATCTATGACATCCACTACTATATAATTGATACATTTTTTAAAAATTTTTTTTCGAGATATTGAGTTTCCTCTTCTTCAGCCATCAACATTTTTCTGTGATGATATTAGTGCTCTCTACATGACAGTTGATCTTGTTTTTCATGCACATACAAAGCACGTTTAGTTAGATTGTTATTTTGTGCGTGAAAAAGTTACTCTTGGATTACTCATCACTTGTTTTGTTTCCTCTTGTAATCAAGTAGATGATATCTTTGTCAAGCCTTTGCAACGAGATGTTTTTGGAGATATTTGCTTCAAATTTGAGCTTCAAATGCCTCTCCAACCATGTTTGAGGAGTAATAGAAACAAAAGTATTGCTCTTTCCTTTTGAGATGAGAATATAACAAGATAATTAAGTATATATTAAATATGACAAGATAGGTTAATGTATATTACACTATTGTATTATTATTATATATATAATGAAAGAACCACCACAAGATTTGTGTAGAGCATAATTATTTTATCAAAGAGTTCATCTCTCTCTCTCTCTCTCAAATTTCTTTCCCACCTCATACAAATGTCACCCTTAATTGTTATTTAAGTATGGGAAAAGTTTATATAAGGTTGCAACCTTAAAATGTAAAAGTATAGATACACCTTAAAAATCTATCGGAAAGGTTGTTTTAATGTTGAAAAACCCTTTATTTGATCATCTCGACATCGAGATGTATGAATATATAAAAAAAAGTTTTTTAGTCTCAGAAATACTGCATCTTGCAATACATTATCTAGGCTGTCAATTTTTAAGATTTTCATATGTTTATAGATCTCCTTGATTTTAACTATTTTTGGAGTTTAAAATTTTTTAATTAGAAATGAAAATAGATTTTAAGATAATCCTAAGAATTTTTTAGAACATAATTACATGTTATGATAAAATTTGGAGGTGTGCCTTAATTGGATTGTTTAAGGTTGCAACCTTATAGAAACTGCACCCTTTAAGTATTTGGTTGTTATTAAGTGCTAAAAAAACACATTGTATATCTTTCATTTGTTTTTATTTTTTCCCTAAGGGGCCGTTTGGGTACCTGAAAATCTATAATATGACCATAGATTACCAGGAAATATGGCATTTCCACTTTTTGAGTACACTTTAATAGTAAGGAAAAGTAAATATGAGATTTCGACTGTTTGGGTACACTTTAAGCGTTGTTTGGAACTTGAAAATCTATTACATGAAAACAACTTGAAAATCTATTACATGAAAATAGATTACACATAGATAAGACATTTCCATTATTTGGGTACACTTTAATAATAAGGAAGTGAGAAAGATGATCCAGAATTTCCAAAAAAATCAGGAAATCTTTTACGCCTTCGTGAAGGTTAAAAAATCTATTAGGTGCTTGACGGGAAATCGGGAGAATAATTGAGAGAAATCTTTCAGGTGTCTCTCAAAAATTTCCCTTGTATTTTTGAGTTCTCATCAAATGGTTTTTTGATTAAGGAAATGAGCACTTGGAGGACTCTAACCAGCATGAGTAGAATGGGAAGATTGTATGCACTTGAAGAAGTGAAACAACCTCTATTATCTATTCGGAATAAAAGAACATTAAAAGCCGCGTGACATCAATATCTTGGACATCTACAAAATAAAGTTGTTCGTTACTTAGAATCTAAATAGTTGATTAATGTTGATGCATGTAATAAATCTCATTATGTATGTGCTAGTTGTCAGATGGGAAAAAATTATAAACTTCTTTTTAGTGGTATTGATAAAACCTCTACTGAACCTCTATTTAATATTTATTTAGACTTGTGGGGTCCTGCTCGAATTTTATCTAATTAGAGTTATGTGGTAATTGTTGATGATTATCGTCGTTTTACTTGGACATATAATTTGAAACTAAAATTTGAATTCTTCGCTGCATTTAAGAAATTTTATTGAAAGGAGGTTTGATCAAAGAATTCGAGTTTTTTAATGTGATGGAGGTGATGAGCTTGCTAAGAAAGAATATATTGATTATCTTAATAACAATGAAATCATATAATATTTATCATGTTTGGGAACCCCTGAGAAAAATAGAATAGCTGAAAGGAAATATAAGATTATTGTAGAATTAGGCCCTACAATGATATTTCATACATGAATTCCTAAACGTTTTTTGGTTGAACCCTTCATACTATAATATTTGTTATCAATAAAATTCTTTCTACCATTTTAAAAATGGATTTACCATACTCATTATTATTTGGACGCTTACCACACTACTCATCACTTCGAGTATTTGGTTGTTGGTGTTTTTCATATCTTCGATACTATGCTACAAACAAATCTCACAAAGCAAATATACTAAGGATCTTCTTGATCGTGCTCAGATGCTCGGTGCCAAAATTATTTCAATACTAATGGCAATGAAAAATAATATTAATGAGAATTCTGATCCATTTCTACTCTATCTTTTTATAATAGCATTGTTGGTGCACTCCAATACATTACCATAACCGAATCAATCTTTTCCCATAGTGTTACTATAATGTGTCAATTTATGCATGCCCTTATAATTGCATATTTTTAGGCATTTAAACGGATTCTTCGTTATATCAATAATACACAATTATATGGTATAAGAATCTTATCTATTAGTTCCCTTAAGCTATATCGTGGACTAGGTTGTGTATCCAACCATTAGTTTCTGTACCTATATTGGTTCCAACTGCATATCTTGGAGTATTAAAAAATAGTCGACTATGGTTCGTTCCAATGTTGAAGCTGAATACCGATCTATGACATCCACTACTGTATAATTGATATGGTTTTTTTTTTAAATTCTTCGAGATATTGAGTTTTCTCTTCTTCAGCCACTAACATTTTTTTGTGATGATAGTAGTGCTCTCTACATGACAGTTAATCTTATTTTTCATGTACAAACAAAGCACGTTTAGTTAGACTATCATTTTGTGCATGAAAAAGTTACTCTTGGATTACTCATTACTTGTTTTGTTTCCTCTCGTAATCAAGTAGCTGATATCTTTGTCAAGCCTTTGCTACTAGATGTTTTTGGAGATATTTGCTTCAAATTTGAGCTTCAAATGCCTCTCCAACCGTTTAAGGAGTAATCTATTACGATCTTGTGAAGGTTGAAAAATCTATTAGGCCCTTGATGGGTAATCGGGAGAAATCTTTTGGGCACATTTCTCAAAAATCCTGTAATTCATCTCCTAATAAACCACAAAGAAAGAAAAAAAAAAAAAAATCCCGTAATTCATCTTAATAAACCACAAAGAAAGAAAAAAAAAAAAAATAGTTTTCTAACTAGTAGCTAAAACGCAGTAGCCCATATTCTTCGACCAAGAACCAATAGCTACCTTTATTTAATAAAACGAATGTAGCTATTTAAGATTATTTTTTGGGTTCTGCAATCACAGTTACAGATATTAGTTAAAAAAAAAAAAAAAAAAGATTTGGGTTCTCTTCTAAAATCATTATGTTTATTTTTTTGGCTTTATTTTTTCTGTTTTTTTGCTGCTATTGTTTGCTGATAAATTTGAAATACTTGAGTTCGCTCACAAAGAATCATGAAATCAGTGTGCTTCAATTTTTTTTTTCAAAACTTTTTAAAATTAATTTACCTCTTCAATCTCCTCCAATGCCTCAATGTAATTTCTCGTTCAATACATCTCAATTATAACATTCTTGGTTACTAGTCAATTTCTCCAAACTATTTTTTTTCTTTTGAATTTGCCTATGGAAGTTTTATGGAGAGAGATGATTGATACGCTTTAGTACAAGAAAAAAAACATAAAAATCATGATGGCTTATCATAATAAAAATATGTTATTCCAAAGTGTTAACATCTTGAATATTCCAAGTCAAGACGCAAAGGCATACAAAAGGTGTGGCTCATTCTTATGCCCGATGCAATTATAAAGTTTGAGCTACATACTAATAGGGATTGCACGCTCAACTATGTTTTGGGTATAAACCCAAAAAAGAAGAAATAAAATATTGGTAATGTATTTCCCATATTTATTCTAGACATAGTAAAAATGTATTTCTAGGTTGCATCTAAATACTACCCAAACAATGAATCACGGGATTTTCATAGAGTGTTTCTAAATACTACCCAAACAGTAACAATGTATTTTCACGGTAAGCTCTACCCTCTCTCTTCTTAAGCTATAATAACTGGTTTGCATAAGTGCTCACTCCCTCTTTAAATCCATCCCCTCTCTCTTGAGCGCTAATAACTGATTTGCATGTTTCATCCTCTCTAAGCGCGCCTCCTATCTCTTAAACCCTGATTTGCATAAGGTGCACCTTTTTTTTAACCAGTTATTTTGGTGTGAATACGCCTTACTTCTTTAGTCTCCTCCAATGCCTCAAAATTTCTACTGTAATTATCAAACTTTCTAGTTTACTAATCAAACTTCTTCTCATTTTTTAACTTGTACCATAAAGATTTTGAATTTGGTATCATAAATTTATTGCTTATTTAAAATTATATAGAGACATTTGAAAGACTTCTATAAAAAATAAATAAACATAAAACCTATCACAATAAGAACATGTTAATCCAATCATAATATTCCAATGACTTATCATGTTGAAACCAAAGTCTAGTCATGTTAGAAGATATGGGATTCCATATAAGTGCCAAAGAGGCATGCAAAATAAGTAGAAAATGGTGTGATGATGACTTTAGAATGATACAAGTTATTATTAAAAAATCTTTTTGGATTGGAAATTATGTTATTATTAGAAAATCTTTTTGGAATGGTGGGACGATAACTTTAATTCTACATTTCAATAGAATTTTGTGACAAGAAAGAAAGAAATTATAGTTTATAGGCAAGTGCTGGTAAAATATTGGTAATGCATTTTCTATATTTCTTCTAAACATAGCTAAATCGTAGCAATGTATTTTCCAGGTTGCATCTAAATACTACCCAAATAGTCATAATCTATTTGCAAGTAATGTATTACGTTAGGAATATATTTTCAGGTATCCAAACGGCCTCTAAAAGATTTCCTCCTCCTGAGGGAATATACTATCCATTTCCTCTTTTAGGCAAAATATGCTATGGATACTTTTTAGAAGTCAAATTTGGGGACAACCCATAAAATAATATTAGAAACAATTTTACAAATAAACTTTATATGTAGTAGAAAAAACAAATACCTCAAGAGAGATAGTCCAATTTTTGAACGACTTGATATAGTGTTGGAAACTTGTTTCATGTAGGCTGAACTGCATTTTTACATATACAGTCCAGAAAGTGTAAAGCATCCATCTTAAAGATGGATGCAAGTAAGTGTTTCATCCAAACACAATGGAAATTAATGATTCAAATGTTTTCTTACTAGAATTATTATTTTTAGTTTTTAAAATTTATTTATTTATATTCATAATCTCCGTATTAGAGATTACATGTCCTAAAAACTTAAGTCTTGAAATCCATCTCAACAAATAGATTTATTAAGATGCCTGCATTTCTACATATATATGGGCTTGCCCACATAGAAACTGGTCCTATAATGTTACAAAACTCAAAATTTAAAATTTTCTTTTAAAAATAATCATCTAATACTTATTAAATGGTCACAAAATTTTAGACTGAAACAATCAACTCTGCTAGGTATTTTGATCGAGGGGGGCAGATGCATAATAATCAATGTTATCAAATTCACTTTGCTTCGGCCGAAGAGGCCGAAGCTTTCGGATATTAAGCATAAATCAAAGCAAAGAGAAACGTGGTGCTGTTGCTTCGGCGTGATTCGATCTGCTTCGGCCAAAGCTTCGTTCAGAAAAAAATACCTATATATAAACATTTTTTTTAATTTTTAAAGTTTTTAAATTTTTTTATTATTTTGATATATTTTATTATTTTTATATATAAATACCAAATTTATTTATATCAAATTAAAAAAAATTCAAAGTCTCAGCTAAAGTACCAAATTGCTTCATTTTTCTCGTAACAAAAATAAAGCATATTAATGCTATTTATTTACCGTATCATGAATTCGCCCGATCCTTACGTCGTCGAGCTATCCGTTTCACCGGTCCCTGCAGTAAAACAACCATGGCTCAGTGCAGCGGTCGCTGGAATGTTGATGTTATTTCCTTCCAAAACCGGGCAAATCACCAACGGAGGTCAAAGCTCAAAAATCCACAAAGCAAAATGACTGAACACTGTGGCACATGTACCATGCGGCCTGTAGAACGAAGGGCCGCCTCCTCTCAGCTCCATCTCCTCCTCCTCCTCCTCCTCCTTCTCCTCCTCCTCGTCCGCAACCCCTGTTCCCGCCCTCCTCTTTCCATACCCGCCTTCACTTACTTCAGGTACTCTCTCTCTCTATCCATGCCCCACCACCCTCTCTCTCTCTCTGACCCACCCTATTCCCCATTTCTCTTTCTTTCCATGCCCCACCACTCTCCCTCCCTCTCTCTCTCTATATGTTTCTCTGGTTCTCTGTGGAATTTTTCATTATTTGTTTATTCCTCTCTATTTTCTCTTTGTTTAGTTGAGCAATGATATTAATAGTAGTAAAGGGGTATCAGAGAAGAAACGAATTTTCACTTTGGGTTGACCTAATGCATTTTCTTCTTGTCCTGCCGTAACTTCGTATATATGCCTATTGATTTTCTTCTTTGTGGAAGTTGACTTTAACATATCCTGCATTCATACGTTCAAAGAAATATGTACATATATTTTACACTCAGAATAGAAAAATGTGAGCCGCGTATACTAACAAGGAGAAAAAAGAAACTGGTTTCCTAGATGTGAGTTGATATTGATATTGATAGTGCTTCTAACTTCTAGTAATGTGTAACTGGGGAAGGAAAACAGAAACTGATTGTGTAATAAGTTTGATTGTCTTTCTTTTTTTTTTTGCTTTTAGGCTCAGAATTAGGGTAATGTCATTCCTTCTATAGATGATCAAGAAAACAAAAATGTTATTCTTTGTTTGGACTTACAAACAAGAAGAAAAAAAAGGAAAAAATGACATTCATTTGTGATTATGATGATGCTTTGCTTTTGGTTTTAATTCTTTGGACATGAAGTACTAAAACTTGTGAAAACTACTAAATTTGATCTGGCCTTTTCTTTTTGTGATTATCACATTTTTGTTCTTTGGATTTGAAATGCCACAGGGTCTAGTGACGAGAATGAAAACAAAGGTTATTGGTTATTTCAATGTTACTTTTTGTATTATTTTCTCTCTAGGCTAGTAGGGTTTGCCCCGGCGGCCCCCCAGTTATTAATCTCAAATATTATGTACAACAGGTCGAAGACTATTTGCTCGATAGTTTGTTGTCCAAATGTGAGGACGAGTACAAGAGTTCGTATCGTGATGCCTAACTCTATACTCTAGCATAAGAGATTCTGTGATGTGCTACTACTTTGCTTGTCATTTAGATTTTGACTTTTTTGGGCTTTTGGGGCTTTCAAGATTCTGCCAGTAGTATTATTATTATTAATTTTCTTTTTTGATAAAGTTAACTGTATCATTAAAAAAGAAGTAGTATGTACATGTGTTAGGAGCATCCCATACAAACTTGGGACCTACCGGAGCACTGACGGGTCTAGGTGATCCCTCTACAGAAGCAACAGGAAAGGACAACAGTCCAGTGCTGTGACATCAAAAAGTTGGCACAGCCAAATGGTGAAAGGGTTTGTAAAACACCCTTTTTTACAACATGAATACAAGTGGTGAGCAAAACTGGGAGAGGAAATCTGCAGCTAACTTCAAGGAGGTCCAAGACTGTTTGTAAGATCGGCTCCGTCATTGGCCATGAGATGTGCGAGCTCATTGGACGTCCTGAAGATATGCCTCCATGAGATGCTGATATCCCTGCAAATGAATTCAATCTCATCAAAGATCGAAGCTATGTACCAAGTTGGTGTAGACTTTCTAGAAGCCCAAGAAATAATATTGTATGCGTCCCCTTCAACTATCAAGTGAGATCCCCAAGAGGGGTTTAAGAGCTTGAGCCCCATCAACAGTGCCATTGCTTCAGCACGTTGTGAGTCCGTGTGGCCTAGGGGTTCGGCAGACGTAAGTAAAATATTCCTCTCGTGATCTCGGAAGACTCCACCGGCCCCAGCGGGGCCTGGATTGCCCTTTGAGCAACCATCAAAATTAAGTTTGATAGTTCCCCTCGGAGGTGGTTGCCAGTAATTGGATTTTTGAGTTTTCCGCTGCTGATGAAATAGGATATTATCCCAGTGGCTTAGAAAAAAGTTTGTAGGTGTACCAGCGATGACTTTGTGATTGGTTGCCCAAAAGGTAACCAAGGTCTTGACTTTGTGGAGAAGTGCAGGCCACTGTCGAAGAGTCCCTGAAATATCCTATTATTCCTTTCTATCCAAATAACCCATATAAGCGCAGCAGTGGAAGCCTTCCATATAATTTTTCCAGCTTTGGGCCAGGGCTTGGGGAAATCTGTGGATAAAAGGGATTCTGCCAGTATTATTGCAAAGGATATCTCTTCCATTTCTTCTTATCTTTTTCTGTCTTTTTCTCTTTTTATTTTTTATATGCTACCTAGTCTTTCTTTAGGCATATATTTAAAGCATGTTCATTATTATTAGTAGTATGTGCTTCTTGGTAGCATATGGACTGAGTTTTCACATTTGCGATGAGGGCCATCAGTTGCTAAACTCTGAGTAGCACACTGTTCTTCGTCCTCAAAGGTGCTAATGGTATACGCAACGAACTCGTAGCATTCATTACCATTTCTATATATAGCATGGTGGTGCTTGTAGCATCTTGTGGTGTTATTGTATATCTTTACTATTTTGGTGCTTTAATTTGGTCTTTTACGGAGTATAATATTTGACCTCAGGCTGGAATTGTTTTGAAATTCGTTGCCCCCCAAACATACTTGCTCATTTATCCCAAATTTGAACCATCCAATGTGTTGAAAGAATCAGATTTGAAGTTTTAAAGGGCTAATGAGGTGGCTGGATCTGGATCTAAGCTTGATCTAGCCAATGGGAAGCCGATGTTTTCGGGTGGCCAGTGATTTAGGGCATCTGTGGCTGACAGAGGAGATTCCAGCACTGGATTGTTAATGAAATTTGCTTCCTGATTTTCAAGCAAACTCTCATCTGTTCCTATTTTCCTGGCAAAGACTCCCTCTTCTTGTTTCCCAAGACTTTTGGACTGGTTTTCTTTTGTATATATTGATAATTTTTTGCACTGAAAATTTCATGGTTCTCTAAGGAAGTTTTTCCACCATCTTTTGGGCTTTCTTAGTGTAACTCCTTTCTCTTATCCTGCTGGAATGGAGTGCCCTCCAACTTTTTGGTGGCTGCTCTGTAACATTTTCAAACACAACCTCTGGAAATTTCTACTATGTTTTGAGTTCCTTTAGCCCATCAAATCCATCTAGTTCTTCTCCTTGGATTTGATTTTCTCTTTGCTAGGAGAGCTCTTTTGCCTCTGTTTATTTATAGCCACCTTAGGTTAATCCTCTTTCAACTGTGACTCCGGCACTTCATCCAGTGCTGAAATTGCAAAGGTGAGGATGACATGGAAACAGAGGTTTCACTATTTTCTTGGATTCGTTTGAGCTCTTGTATTTCTGGTTGACAGACCTCCATTCCTGCCCTCATATCGAATCTGTTCCCTTTCCTTTGTCTGTTTTGGTTTTTCTCAAATTTCTGCAACAGGGTTCACTGGAACCTCTTTGTGTGTGCAGGAAGCTTCTTCATGACCCATAGAGAAAACTTGGGTGTTTAGTTCATTATCAGAATCGACCATTGTAGAGATGAACCAGGTTAAATTTTTATAACAGACTCCAGCACATGCTAATTGCTTTCCTTGGTCGCAGTATCCATGGATATTGGCTTCCCAATAGCAGCAGCAATACAATCCAATGATTTGGGTCATTAACAGTATTGATGTTGATCTAGTAAGTCAGCCTTATGGGAATCTATTTGAGTTTGTAATCTGGGGAAGTTTGCCTTTATTCAAAGTGCATGTAACAGATGCCAGTGAACGAGGGTCCCGCACTTTCCATTTTAACAAAATTATCCTAATTTGTGAACTTGAAAATGAATGAGATTTACCTTTAGAAATGATTTCAAAGTGATGAGTTATCTTCAAGGTTTGTCAAATTCATTGAACCATAAGGCTCCACTAAGGATGTCTCTCCAAGAAATAGCCCATCAAGCAGTTTATTGAATTTGTCCATTGTGTGTTGAACCTCTTTTTTGTCAAGGGATATACAACTTTTGCTATCAACAATCTGTGGAGAAGGATAAGAACAGCAGGGAAGACTGGGTTTGAATCAGATTGCAGAACTTCAGAGAATGATTTGGCTTTCGACCAAGGAGAACATGGGTGCTTTCCTCTTTCCAGAACACACTTGCAGCAACCCAAGCATTGGCCTGGTCGGAGGTTCAATATTGGATACATATTCTGACGCATTTGCTCTTAGAGTGATTTTGAAGAGGATTGAGACGATGGAGGGATTGGGAAATGGTGGTGGCTGGTGTTGATAGTTACTGGCTGGCAAGCAGGTGGTGGTGGATGTCTTTGGAATGGGGGAAGGGGAGGGGAGTCTCTATCTCTTAGCTCCATCCCATTGTTTGTTTGTGTGTATGCTTGTGTTGTGGCCTATATGGTTACCATTATCTAGGGTTATTTTCTTTGGGTTTTTGGTTTTCTTTCCTTGGATCATTTACCAGAGTTTATTAGAGAACCATCACAATACAAGACCCCAAAATAAACATGTCAAGTCAATGACAAGGAGACATCTCTGTAGCCGATATTAAACCCTTCACCAGAAGGCTACCCTGTAGCAGTCACTTCTTTCAAGGGCATCTGCCACATCATTAGCTTCCCTTGCTACAATTTGGAAGGAATATACTCAAATTATGAATATTATAAACCTCATAAAAAATATAGCAAGTCCTTACTAGAGAGGCATGTTTTCTTTCCTTGCGTACCTTATAACACTAAGGCAATCCGGTTCTGCTATGTCTAGTGTCTCATGCTTCACCACATGAAGCTTGAAACCCACAAAGATCGATATTGCATTTACAAAGTAAGAGTTACACGCACCCAGTAGTTCAGAGATTTAGACTACAACCTGCCCATCTGCATCTCATCTCTTTTAGTTTCTAAGCGCCTAGCAGGTACCCAGACCAACTCGGGTTCATTCAGATGTTCACGATTGAGGAGAATCACCCCCTATTGTAGTCACTTGGGAGATTTAATAGCCATCAAAGGGGAAACTCTTCTCTAGCTACCAAAAAACAAAAAACTCTTCTCTAGCTATGCTCATCAATTTCAGGCTTGCTTTTTGGCACATACCTAGTAGCTTGGAGCTAGGGTTTGACAAAGAAAAAGATTGGGAAGATCCAAAATTGCATAAAGATTAAAAAGCGAGAGATAAAAGAAGGAGCACATGCTGCTCCAGGGTTTTGAATAAAGTCCAGAACATGATACTTCCTTATGCTTGATAAGAAAATCTTTGTATAAGAAAACCTAAACAAGAGTTAATCTTGGCCATCTAACTAATCTTATCCTGGCCATTTACTATAATAGACTTAAGTGATTAAATAGACAAAAGAATTTAGAAATTACTATTCATGCCCTTAAGGAAATAAATGACTCAAGAAATAAATAAAATATATAAAAGGACAGACTTAATGACTAGGGTCTTCCTCTAAACTTTAAGCTTGTCTCTCTTATCTAGATACTCAAGAGTAGTATTCTAGCATCAGCCCCCCTTCCTTAGAAGCATTCGCCCTCGAATACGACGACTCGTCGTTGGAGGTATGACCATGATATGGAATGAGATGCTTGAAATTAAAACTTTGGAAGTGCGAATGTAGCTGGGAAGCTTCAATTTTAGGCATTATCATTAATCTTCTGCACCACTTCGCATGGTTCAATCTTGTGCTGGCTCAACTTATGAGCCATGAACAAGCATAGGAGGGAAGAATCTTGAATCACTTCCAATCATACGTCCTCGGAGAGTGCAATGCCGGTGCAAAGATTACTGCCAAACCCACGTTTCACAGCTTTAACATGTGCTTGCTTAATTGCTTCCATACTCTCCAATTGTCCACTACACCATATTGATGCAACAATACCAGCAAGGGTGGATTGAGAAGACCAAAAGCCAGAGTATTTCATCTTTTGGAAACATTGTAACTCGACTTTAAAGATATACAATTCAAAACAACTAGAGATCAATGTTTTCCAGGTTATGTTCCCTCTCGTATACATCTTATCCATCATGTTTTGTGTAAATGAAAACTAACACTGGTGCGATGCAAGCACACAACACTATCGATCATAGACATACCTAAGGAAAACTCTGCTCTTAGAGTGGAAGAAAATCTTTGAACTTTAAGGCTTGCTTTTGCTGAATTTTGTGAGGTCGAGATGCAAATATTAGGTTCCTTAGGCTTAGGTTTTAGGGAAAGATGATAAGGATTAGATTTGGTTATTCCATCAAAGCAGAGCAGAGTCAGCCTGAGTTCTCTCATAAAGAATGACTTCAACAACCCTTTTGGAGAGAATCTCCTATATTAAACTCATCAATTGAGAGATCAGGAGAAAATACGTTGAACTCTTTGGTGTGAACCTTATGTGATACCCCAAATTCAGGTAAAACTCGAAGAAGAAAAACATTAGGATCATTACATCCATCAACACCATTCTCCTCGCTACTTTCTTTGGGACTAAAAAATCAATTACCTTCAATATTTTGGGAATAACTCCTAGACATCCACCCTATTCTTCTTCAAGAATAGGAGCATCCACAAAATCCTCTCCAATGGTAGGATCATCTTCTTAATCCTCTTTATGGATTGGATCACCATTAAAGCTATGATCTCCCACGTCCTTCACAACACCCAAATCTTCATCTAGGTACTTGTCAAAGACTCGTTGTTAGTCCCAGTCCACGACGTGTTGATCTTGAGAACCATTTGCTAAAAAGAAAGTTTTTGCATGGTTGTCCTTGGATAGACTTCCATAACACTCCGAGATCTCAACCTTGAGAGTGGTTTCCTACCTCCTACTATCCCTATCAGTACTATCAGCTACCTCTCTCCTTGAAGATTGATCATTGAAGGGATTCATGGGTTCCACATTTGCCTCAATCTCATCATTCTGAGACGGGGGTTCCATCTGCACCAAACGCAGAGCTAGGACTTCGACCAATCACCTCAGATCTACAGTCCTTTTTTGCAATTTAGCATCAAAGGCTTCTATGAATTACTACTTTTCCTCTATGTGGAGGCATGATTGTTGATCTAGGACACAAAAATCGATGTTACAATACCATCTGTACAGTGCTACGATACCATCCGAACATTGTATGGTATCGTCTGTGCTATAGTACTATCTATACAGACTGTCAGACTCTGATACCAACCTAGCACAGACCTAGTAGCTTGGAGCTAGGGTTTTAGCAAAGAAGAAATAGGGAAGATCCAAAGTTAAAGAAAGATTAAAAAATCATTGATAAAAGAATGGGTACTTATTGCTCTAGGGTTTTGAATAAAGTCCATAACACGATGTTTCTTTTATGTTTGATTACATATCTTTATTAGAAAACTCTAAACAAGACTTAATCTTGACCATCCTACTAATCTAATCATGAATATTCATTATAAAAAACTTTAAGTGAATAAAAAGACTTTCTGGAAATTACTACTTGTCACTCAATAAATAAAATATCTCAAAAAATAATAAAAAATATAAAAGAACATATTTAATGACTAGTTGCTCTCGTGTGGTTCCTCCAGTAAATTTCAACTTGTCTCTCTTATCTAGTTACTAGAGAGCAGTATTCTGGGCTGCATCACTCTTAGAGGACCTTGATTCTTAATTAGCGACTTTCTAAAGATAAGATTATTATATTCCATAAAAGTTCCTGAATAAGAGGTGGTAAACGTAGTTATTAGGATCTTCTCTTGAGGGTTTGCTTCTGCACGATTTCATTCCGACGATCTGAAACATGGGATCATATATGGGGATTCCTTGATATTAAGGATCTCAATTAGGGAAATGAAAGATCTTGATCCTATGTTAATGGGACCCAGATTCCCATACCAAAAATCATCGTGTCATGAGTAAGCGGAACCGTGATTCCACCAACACGGAATCAAGTATCCTATGCATTGGGTGCGAGTTTCAACGACACATTTTTTGGGTTCATATACAATGGAGTGTGGATCTACAACTTTTATGAGCTACAAACTTTCTAAATGCCATTATTTCCTGTATATTTTATAGTTCACAACTTTACGCACCTTGTGAAATGTGACTTCTGTCTAGTTTCAAAGAAAGGAAGAAGTTGGAATTATGATAAGAGTCCATAAAAGGAATTTGAAGAGAATAAGAAATCCATAAAAGTCTCTAGTGAATGTATCTCTTCACCAGCTGTTGAGAGAGCTAGAGAGAGAGGGAATGAGAGAGATCATGGCCAAGGAGTTTATGAAGAATTATATGGCCATATTGCTTTCTGTATCATGACTCATTTTTTAAATCTTACTCCCTTGATAACCAAAAGTCCAATAGATTTTCTATGATGATTCTTGTTTACCTTGATACTTTTGTTTGTGAATTTGGAAAAAGTTAAAATATTGTTAAATAGAACTCACTGCCAAATTACAATACAACGGATAATTGAACTTTGGGAACCTCGATCCTAACATGGTAGACTGCAATCCCATCCCATAGGGGATTCACTCCTTTGCAGATATGGCACTCGATCCCTAAAAGTCAGGGATCTCGATCCCTACATTTTCCAATCTACGGAAAATGTTCCCTCGACCACAGAACTTTGATTCTTCCTCTCTCCGCTCTTCTACTCTCGACCCCGAAGCTTTTTTCTCTCCTCCCCTGGTAATTATGGTGGCAAATATCTTCCATGGTATCGTCCCTTCCCTTAAAGGGTTTGGAGAACCAACCCCGCATAAAATGTGCGTGTTTAATTTCCACAATAGAAGGTCTATCCATGTCATTCTAGAATTAAAGCATGTGACCACCTGGCTCTCTCAACATTGCAATTCATGAGTAGGTGGTGGAACAAGCTTGTTCTTGTCTTGGTACACAAAACATGCTAGGGCTTTGTAAGCCCCTATGTAGAATATTATCCGTTGTTACGGTACTGCTGCATATATGCCACCCAAATTCCACAATCCTATATGGTGTTGGCTCCCAAGAGTCTTGACACCAGCCTATTTGTGGTCTTAGCTGCCAATGTTCTATGAGCTCTTGACATGAAAATCCCTCAGATCTCCTTGGTCTATAGCCTTATATTGCATTTGCTACTTGGAATATAGTCTTTGTCGCAAAACCCCCCGAGGGTCCACAAAATTCCTACCTCTGAATCTTAATATCTCTTTGAAATATTAGACACATTGTTGCCTGCCCTGTAACCAGTGTCTTCTGTACATATTTTAGCCGCTTGCCTTGGTTATGTTGTCAGTCTGATTAGGATAGTGAAGACTCCCTTAAACCCTTTGGTCTACCATCGCACCCAAAAGACTGCAAACTTTGATATAGTCGAATTTTTTTTTATTCTTAGTGTACTGGTATTAATAGAAGAGTAATGATCCTATACGACCCTCCCCCACCCATGTGTGTAGGACCCCAAAGGATCACCATTAAATTTGGCATGGATCTCTGGAAAAGTTATCACATGGGTGTGGGACTCGACATTTTTAGAGATCCGTGCCAAATTTAATGGTGATCCTTTGGGGTCCTACATACATGGGTGGGGGAGGGTTCTATAGGATCATTTCTCTTAATAGAAATACTGAAAATATGACATGGATATTATGCGTTATAATATGGCATATGTAGGTATTAAATTGTTAAATACCTGGGAATTAAGCTGTGACTTGATTGGTTTAGTGTTTATGATTGCAGCACTACGTCCTAGATTCAAATACCATGTCCTTTAAAAATGTGTTGGATGCACATGTTCTGTGTACCATATAAGTTGTATTAGATAAGTATCAATGTATTAGATAGGATACACATGTCCATATCATTTGCTCGATTTCGAGCAATGTCAACTCGTATCTCCTTTATCTGTATCCATGTCCATCTTTTTATCCTTAGCTGGTAATCAACCTTGTCCGTATCAAAGCTTACAAATTCTAGCTAGCTTTCCTTGTGTCTAGAGTCCAGTCACTGATGATGGGTGAAATCATTGAAACTAGGCTTGTTAGCTTCCTTTTTTATTTCAATCAATTCATTAGTTTTTTTTTTTTAGTGATCTTCTTGACTTTTTCTTGGAACTAATTTGAATCTTGAACCCTCACACTCCTCATGTCGATTCGCTATCTCATGGAAAAGCATCTCATTCCTATATTTTAATTGGTTGAATACCATGTTATGCTATGCCTTGTACTTGATTTTATTCCCTTGGAAGGTTTTTGGTGAGGAGAAAGCCAACAACCTCTCCTACCTCACAAGAGAAGGGCCATACTTTCATGAATTCCTTGAGGCTAAAACACTTGGTCCTATATTGCCAAATACAAAAGGACATGGCCAAAACACATGGGAAAGTACATCTAGAAGCATGTGCATATGGTCAGACCAGGCTTTTTAAGTCATTGACTGTCATCCCTGGGCACCTCGTTCCAGTATGCCCAGATGAGAAATCAATGCAACTTAGATATTGATGGATCCCTCCCAATTCTTGACCATTGTCTACGTGAATTTGATAAATGACTGTCATCCCTGGGCACCTTTGTTCCAGTAAGCCCAGATGAGAAATCAATGCAGCCTAGATATTACTGGATCCCTCACTCTATTGCAGTCTGAAGGCCATGTAGTTCCACTCAGTACTGCTTTCTACCTGGGTCATTTGGCCCATACATGGTTGTGTATACGGTTGTCAATATGCACATTCGGTCATCCTTGAAAGTGCACTCCTTATTTAGCCCTTCTCCAGAAGCACGTGATGGCAGGACAACCCAATCTATTTTATTGCACTGTCAGTCTTTTAACTTGGCAGCAAACTGAGTTTTAGGGTACCCTTTGGTAAGGACATTTTTCCTTATTTCTTTTTATCCTGTCAAATTCTTAGAGGGCCTAGGTCCCTTAATTATATTTTGGGCCAATCAGAGGGACTATTAATTATCTTCTTATGACTTGAACCAATGCTCTTTTTCGGCAATTTTATACAAACTTCTGGTTTGTTTGGTTACTTTTTCATAAATTTATTGTATGCTTGTTCATATTTATTTTTTCTAAACTGTGGTTATTTAAATTGGTTGATTTTAAGATTTGCCTACTTTATGTTTTTTTGTAGATTTTCTTGTTGAACAGCACTTTTTAAAGGAGACTTTTTTTTATTTTAAAAATTGTTAGTCGTTCAGTGTTTGGTGACTATTTGGTAGCTTATTTGGACTTTGTTTATACGAGAGCAGTTTGTAATGTATTGATATAGCAATATGCATATAATTAATATTATGTACATATAGTTGTGCACATAACCTGTATTGTTTTGAGTAAACGAGAGTTCTTTTCAATTGTGTAAACATATGCGTTGTTTCTACATTTTTTGTAGAACTAAAGATATGACTGTATTTGTAGATTTCAAGGGATTTGTCTTATTATCTGAGCTCTCTGGTAGAAGATTTGAATTAAGCAGTCTTGAATTTGAGAAGCTTCATATAGAAATGTAAGTGGCATGGGCAAACTTAGGTGATATAAGATTCTGGGGAGACAAGTTTGAGAGAATGGAATCGACTGTTCCTGTATCTGGAGACACTTCTAATAGTAATGTGCGTGCTTTGAGTAATGTTGAGGCGATAGATGACTCTGGGGAAAATGAGCACTTGCATGCCAATAATGAAGTTGAGCACTCGCAGGAGGACAGGAATGACAAGATGGGGAAAAATTCACCAGGGAATGCAACAATTGATTGTGAAGTTCGTAGAAATATGGAGCCATTTGAAGGCATGGTATTTGAATCTGAAGAAGCAGTGAGGGCCTTTTATAATGAATATGCACGGCAGATGGGTTTTGGCATCCGCATCTATGGCAATCGCCGTGCAAAGAATGGTCAGAATGTCAGTCAATACTATGTGTGCTCTAGGCAAGGTCACCGAGGAAAAAAGTACCTAATGAGTGAGAATCCACGACCACATACGAGAGAAGGGTGCAAAGCGAGGATTTATGCTAAGAGAGTGGAGTCTGGACAATGGGTCATTAAAAAGTTTTTTAAGGAGCATTCTCATGCAATGGTCTCTCCTTCCAATGTTGTGCTTCTTCGATCTCATAGGCGTGCAGCTAACAGAGCAAAAAACTTAAACTTCATTGGCGCTTTTGACAAAGAACTCGAGAACCAAGTTGAAAACAAGAGTCGAGAATGCAATATGCAAGAGCAAGATGATAACTCTCATGAGCCTTTGACCTTGCGATACATTGATCTACGTGATCATGCCCTTAAAGTTGTGGCGGAGGGGGCCACAACTGCAGAGAGCTACCGTTTTGCCATGCGTGGTATACAAAAGCTTTTGCAAGACGTCATTGCCAACAAATTGAGGACATTCACACAAAATGGTGGTGTTCAAGGAGATAATACTTACAAAGTAAGTCAACCAGCTTCTATTAATGAGAATGTGACTCTGGGGGATCCTCAACATACAAACAAAACAGGGTGCCCTCCAACTACTAATCTGAATCTCGGTTGGGAGAATGCATCAAAGAAGCGAAAGACATGTGTTAATTGCAAGCAGCAAGGTCATGACAAGCGCACTTGTTCAAGGTAACAGCGTGAAATGCTGCTGTTAGAACTTTTTCCCATGTTTCTTGTTTTCTTTGAGGGGGGTTTCCAACTACTGATAATGGAAAATATTATCGTCTATATTTATACATTGTTTCTCAGGTGGACTTCTAACAATGCTGTGGCTGTCCCAATGAGTGCCATTCCTGAGCATGAACTTGACCCTAGCTCCACGGTATAACCCACTGCATATGTTCAAATTGACTCTTTTTAACTGTTAAAGAATTACAAACTGTTCACATTGGCAACTATCAATTGCCTGCAGTTTTAGATGAGTTTTATTTTTCAATTTTTATTTTTATTTCTTTGCAGGTTGCTTTTGGAGGATTTCAGAGATTTGGGTTTGGAGCATGACGCAGAAAGATAAATATTGTGGATAAAGGTATGAGAGAATAAGGCGGTATTCTCTTTTTAAAGATGAATATATCGGTGGTAATTGATTTTCTTTGATATGTCCGCTATGCACGCATTACCTTCCCTTTTCTTGCCTGATTTGTTTGTCTTTTCCATAAATGGATATAAACATTACTCATCATCATCATCATCATAGCCTTTTCCCAATTAATTGGGGAATCCTGTTCCGCCATTCTGGTCTATTAAGGCCATACCCTCAATGAGGCCATAAGTCCTCATATCTTTTCGTACTACTTCCAACCACGTCTTTTTTAGCCGACCCTTTGCCCTTTTCAATCCTTCTGCTTGAATTAATTCGCATCTCCTAACATGTGTTGTACTGGGTCGACGCCACACATCGCCAGCCCACCTAAGTCTACTTTTTCTCATCTTATCGCCTATTGGTGCCACACCTAAACTTTTTCGAATGGATTCATTTCGAATTCTATCCCTTCTTGTCTTGCCACTCATCCATCTCAACATCCTCATCTCAACTACACTCATTTTATGGGAGATATAAACATTACTAACAAAAGAAATTAACATCATGAAAGAAAATTGATCTTTACATATTTAACACAGTAATTGTCATGATAACTACTCCATGGAAATGGAAGAAGCTTTTTTGATGGAAGTCATATGATTGTTTAGTTTAGTATCTCATTCCTCTATTCTTGCATAGTACACAACTACGATCAGTGGCAACATGGCTAATTTTCTCCCTCTAGCTTTCTGTAAATTTTATTTTTACCATTAATTAATGTGGACCTGTAGAATGTCCTTGAATTGATCTCTAGAAGCGCAAATAAATTGGTGTGAGGATGCTTTTTTTTTTGTTATTTGTTTTGGTCCCCACCCCTACATTTCTTATTTAGAATGCTTAATTTTTCTCTCTCTGGCTGTAAGTGATGTTTATATTTTGGAATGATAGGCTTTTGTTTTGATTCTATTGTCAGATTAATTGTCTTCATCATGATATTGTGCCTTAAGCATCCATTCCTTCGTTCACGAGTTTCCATTCTGTGTAAAACCAGTGTTATAAAATTGGATCTGTGGGTCAAATTGCCCATCCACAGGTTCCAAGCCAGTGGAGCTGACTCATCGAGCTGGTTCGTCGGGCTCAACTAACTCAATGAAATTAAAAAAAATTTAAAATTTAAATCTTGGTTGCTTAAAATTTTTAAACGAGGTTTAGGATTGTCGAATCAATCTTAAAAAAACTGTTTCTGTGACATTGTACTCGTAGAAACATGATTTTTAGGAGGTGAGTCCCAAGTGGGGGACTTGGACCGGTCTCCTACCTGTTCCAAGCCAGCTCGGTCAGTTTTGAGCTGGCTTGGCAATTTTGAAAACACTGTGTAGAACTATGACTTTATATGTTACTAGTCAACAGCTGGTGTTATGTACAAGCACAACAATGAAACTACTATTTTTTTTTGGGGGAAAATATATAATGAGAATATTTACCTTTGGTACAAGGTGGTCAAAATTATTCTTGACCATTGGATGTGAAATTGGGTTGTTGCAATTATTTCATAGACAAAGCCCAAAGTTCAAAAGAAATTTTCTCAAACTTTGTGACACACTCAAATTTCACATCGGATGGTTGTAGGTAATTGGGACCTCCCTATACCAAAGGTAAATGGTCTCATTGTATACAAGGACCCGGTTTCTATGCGGCCAAGCCCGCATATGTAAAAATGCGGGCCTATTGATAGATGGATTTTTGGACGTAATTTTTAAGGACATGTAATCTCTAACATAGAGATCATGAATATGAAAAATAAATAAAATTAAAAAACTAGAAATAATAACTCTAGAAAGAAAACATTGGAACTGTTAGTTTCCATTGTTTTTAGATGGAACACCTACTTGCATCCATCTTTAAGATGGATGCTTTACAATTTTTGGATTGCATATGTAGTCTGTGGTCCAACCCTCATGAAACAATTTTCCTGTATACAATCCCTTTCTTTTTTCTTTTTTTGTTTAGTTTTACACCTTTAAATAGCTGATCTCAAATAGTTGGGATAAGGTTCAGATGATGATGATGGTGAGTTTCACACTTCTAAATCATAAAAATTATTCCAAAATAATAAAACTTCTTAAACTTTGGAAAATAAGGTACGATATAATTTTTCCATCATTGGAAAATAAAAAATTAAGGAGTTCAAGATAATTTTGAGAATTTATTAGCAATCTGTTGTGTAAGGAGATAATCTGTTTATATGTTGGTTTGGATGTACCCAAAATTGCAACATTTTTGGATTGAAATCCAAAACTCTTGTGAAATAGATTTGAACCGTTTGGACGGCCACAAGATTTTGGGCCAGTTCGGATGTCAAATAAAAATAAATTATCCAATAAAAATATAGTTTTTCAAATACCAATTGCAAAAAATACCAAGTGTTTTTCTTTTTTTATAAAGCAGTTTGGGTGTGAAAATCTTTTTTTCTCTCTGCGATTCTCTCCCTCAGCAAGAAGGGTACAACTTTGCAATTAACGCTCTCTCTCACCTTGTTGTGTGTTTCTCCCTCCAACCTTGATGCAACCACAGATCCACGAGCAGAAGAATGGCGCAAACCGTAATGGTGAATTAAAGATCTCCTTGCTTCCCTCTTATCTTCTCCCCTTTAACAAGAGACTCAAGCTAACAAATCCTAATGGTGAATTAAAGATCTCCTTGCTTCTCTCTTCTCTTTTCCCCTTTAACAAGAGACCCAAGCTCCTGTTATTGTTGTTCTTCTTCGCTCATCTTCTCTGCCTTATTTGAGCTTCCTCTTTTACCTCTGTTTTGGAGGTACGATGAGCGTCTGCCCCTGGTTTAGAAAAGAGAGAGAGAGAGAGAGGGGAGGAGCTTGATCATTCTCGAGAGACAAATAGGCTTTAGTCCAGCCTGTTGTGGAACTTCTGTGAGCAAACAAAAACTCAAGTGGTTGTCTCTTTCAGAATTTCTTTGTGACAATTGATTTTCCTTTGAAGATTTTGCGTTGACGTAGTTTAGAGAGAGAGAGAGAGAGAGAGAGAGAGAGAGTAAGATAGTAGATTTGGGGTTTTGAGGTAGAGAGATAGTAGAATTGGGGTTTTTGAGGTAAAGAAAGAGAGTAGATTTGGAGTTTATGAGGTCGAGAGAGATAGTAGATTTGGGGTTTCTGTGGTTTCACGGTGTGGGTTGGTGGGTCACAAGGTGGGGTTTGCATGGGGGTGAGAGAACCGCACTTTCATAAAAAAAAAAATCAAGCCTGACTTGAATTTTTTTTTACAGTAATTGTTGCTTTGAGACTGCAGAATTTTTTATTTCAATCTAAAAATCTAGTAAAATCTTATGGTTGTCCAAATGGGTCAAATCTATTTCACAAGATTTTTGGAGTGCAATCCAAAAATATTGCAATTTTGGGTACATCCAAACTAGCACTACTATATTTTTAGATTGAAATAAAAAGTTCTGCAGTCTCAAGGCAAAAGTTACTGTAAAACAAAATTCAAGTCGGACTTGTTTTTTATTTATTTATGAAAGTGTGGCTCTCTCACCCCCATGCAAACCCCACGTTGTGACCCAACAATCCACACCTGAAACCTCAGAAACCCCAAATCTACTCTCTCTCTCAACCTCATAAACCCCAAATCTACTCTCTTTTTCTACCTCAGAAACCCCAAATCTACTCTCACTTTACCTCATAAACCCTAAATCTACTCTCTTTCTCTCTCTAAACTACATCAACCCGAAATCTTCCAAGGAAAATCAACTGTCACAAAGAAATTTTGAAGGAGACAACCACTGGAGTTTCTGTTTGCTTACAGAAGTTCCACAGCAGGTTGGACTAAAGCCTGTTTGTCTCTCTCGAGAATGACCAAGCTCCTCCCCTCTATATCGCTCACTTTTCTAAAACCAGGGGCAGATGCTCATCATACCTCCAAAACAGAGGTAAAAGAGGAAGCTCAAATAAGGCAGAGAAGATGAGAGAAGAAGAACAACAATAACAGGAGCTTGGGCCTCTTTTTAAAGGGGAGAAGAGAAGAGGGAAGCAAGGAAATTTTTAATTTACTATTGGGGTTTGCTAGCTTGGGTCTTTTGTTAAAGGGGAGAAGAGAAGAGGGAAGCAAGGAGATCTTTAATTCACCTTCACGGTTTGCTCCATTCTTCTGCTCATGGATTTGTGGTTGCATCAAGGTTAGAGGGAGAAACACGCAACGAGGTGAGAGAGAGCGTTAATTGCGTAGTTATCCCCTCCTTGTCGAGGGAGAGAATCGCAGCGAGAAAAATAGACTTTAACACCCAAACGGCTTTATAAGAAAAGAAAGAAGGCTTGGTTGTTTTTGCAATTGGTATTTGAAAAACTGTATTTTTATTGGATAACAATTTATTTGACATCCAAACTGGCCCTTAGTTTTAGGTTTTGGTAATTTCTTTAAAACTATATTACTTAATTTTTAGAAAGAATTGTTAAAAATCGAAGAACTAAAATTTGGCTTAATCCTCTTATGGAAACCTTATTTATTAGGCCTCTATTTTTATTACTTACATTAAATTGGCAAATCGTTTTATAGAATAAAATGTTCATAAGTAATGTAACAGAGTGTCATATTTCTTATTTCTTTGAGGAAAGATAATTTTTTTTAAAATGATAATTTATCTTAATCCTACATATGCCTAAAAACACATGCATAAAAATCCTATTTACTAAGGCTATATGGAGAGATTTCTTGCCCTAATTCTGAATACCTCTCATAATTGGGTTCTGAAGCAGCACTAAATCTATTTGTCTGACTCTGTCTAATAGGATATGACTAGATGATTTTCAATGTACGATGAAATCAATTGAAATGGGAGGATATGATTGCATAAGGTTGACAGCAAATGGATATAACAAGATATATGTAGGATAGATTGGATTGTAATGCTGAGAGTGTTTGAGATTTCATCTTGTGTTAGAAGGGTATGTGCAGGTCGCAGGATGGCTGAATCATTGGACTGCAATCTATTCTCCCTATAGATAATTCATTTACCAAAGTTTATGAGGCAGTCAGTGGGTAGCACCTCAGAGGGTTTCATCAGCCAAATTGAAACTAATTTTGAGTTACTAAATGATATTCGATGGTCTGCAATCTCTCTCTCTCTCTCTCTCTCTCTTGTATCGTGTACAAAATTTCCTGTAAACTTTTGTATCTTGTTTGGAATAGTTGTTGCTGCCCATGTTATATTAACTTGAGAATGCAAAATTGGGGTGACATGAATTCTCTGTGCTTTTAATGTTCATTTTCTTCATTCATCTAAGCTATTTCTTAGTTTTTGCAAGCTCCGAAATCCCAAATATTGGTTTTTTGCTTTTTACATTCTGACCTGTTAGAGAGATCTTGTGCTTATTCATTTTGTGGTTGCTGTGCACCTCACATCTTCGTTTATCATGTCCTCTCAACATCAAAACAGGGAGGGAGAGGGGGAGCACAGAGTTAGTCTGGCGTAATTTTTGTTTTGATGTTGTGCAAAGTTTGGTAGTGTAGTATGCTTATTGATTAGGGTTTCTTCATTTAGCAATTTAGCTTTTCATTTCAGGTTTTCGACCTCTAGTTCAAGACTAATGATTAATTCATATTGGATGCTCATGACAGTGCCTTAATTCCTCTACTGCAAAACTCAAGCATTCATTCTTCACAATTGGATCTTATGGAGGCACTTTTTTTCGGAGAAAAAAGAGGGCGGGGAAATGGGGGAATCAAATATTCAGTTGGGAAACCTATATTCTTAGTTATTTTCTTATTTATTGCTTTATCTGTTTGAAGGGGGAAATGAGATTAGATCATTGGAAAGGCAAAGCAACTCAGAATAAACCAAAAAAGAAGTTGGTTTATGAATTTGAATTCATCAGGTATTTCATTATGCACTGAAGATCAGTCGAGAAGTACGCATCTTCCTTATCAAAGCTGGAAGTAGAATAAAAATAATTAAAAAATAAAAGAAGTTTGTGTTCTCTGTTACATGATAGTGTGTAGACGATTGTTAGGAAAGATTTGTTTGACCTCTTATTTTTTAATCATGTATCTGGAATCTATCTCATCATCATCAAAGTTTTTTCTCAACTATTTGAGGCCAGCTCACGAAACTATTTGGGGCCAGCTCAAGAATCTTGGTCCATTATTATGCTCTATCAAGGGCCATGTCTTTAGTGATGTCATAAATCTCTATATCTTTTCTCGTTATTGCCAACCATATCTTTTTAGGCTTATCTTTTAACCTTTTTGAATCTTTCACTTAAGCCAACCCACACTTTCTAATATGTGTTGTACTGGGTTTGTGTTGCATATGACCAATCTACTTAAGTCTACTTGCTCTCATCTTATCACTTATTGGAGCCACATTTAATTTCTCCTTAGTGTAGTCATTTCGAATTTTAACCCTTTTGGTTTCGCAACTTACCTATCTCAACTTAGCTACACTTATCCTATGGGCATATTGTTTCTTGATTGCTCAATATACTGTCTAACATGTGTTGTACTGGGTTTGTGCTGCATACGACCAACCTACATAAGTCTATTGCTCTCATCTTATCACCTGTTGGAGCCACATCTAATTTCTCCTTAGTGAATTCATTTCGAATTTTAATGCTTTTGGTTTCGTAACTTACATCATCATCTTAGCTACACTTATCCTATGGGCATATTGTTTCTTGATTGCTCAATATAATGTCCAATAAAACAAAGTTGGTATCACAACTATTTTATAGAACTTCCCCTTCAGTTTCATTCGTATGCGGCGATCATATACCAATATACCAATGAAGCTGAAGAGGTGGACACATCTCAAAAATAAGGAGCTATAGAGATTTTAGGATAGATAACTATCTTTTGGGAGAGAGAGATAGAGCTTACCCATCTTTAGGGGAAAATAGTTAGAGAAAGAAGAAAGGAGCTATAGAGATTTTAGGATAGATAACTATCTTTTGGGAGAGAGAGATAGAGCTTACCCATCTTTAGGGGAAAATAGTTAGAGAAAGAAGAAAGTTGTATGTATCTATTTTAAGGAGAGAGAAAAAAGTAGAAAATTTTAGGAGTATGACAAGAAAAGCTCTAAAAAATATTAAAAAACTATCTTTAGGGGGATTTTACCAACTATAATATTATCACTAAAAAGTTTTTTTTTCTTAATCAAACTACTAGTGAGTTCACAAATCCAAGAGATACAAAGGGAGAGAGAGTTAGAGAGTGTGAGAAGGGAGGTATTGGGAGAGGGAGGGAGAGAGAGAAGGGCATAAAGAGGGACAAGATTATTGAGAGAAGGAAAGGATGGGGTTATGAAGAGTGATAACTTCCCATCTCTAGTGGAAAAAGGATAAGAAAGTTGAATATTTTAAGAGGATTAAAAAAATTTCTAAAATATTCAAATGCTATGTATTTGATTTTTTAAAATTGTTAAAGTGTATTTTTTAGAAATCATATTATACTTTATTTTATTTTGAGTGATCTGGTAGTATTGTAATTATGTGTAATAGGAAGTTATGGAACTACTACGTAGTTAGCAGTTACTGTTATAAATATGTAATTATTGTTGTACGTGGGTAGTTTTTGTAATAAATATGGTTGTAAGAACTTATGTTTAAAGAGAGATGTGTGGTGGAAAATTGGATCACATGTATCAAGGTTGTAATGCATATGTACCATTTTTTTAATTGAATAAATTGTTTGTTTCTTCCATTGTTTTTAATCTTTTTGGTGGTGAGTCTTGGGGTAGTATGACATTATTACACTAATTAAGAAGCCGATTGTTTCGGTGTTGTGGCATCTGTTTTTCTCCACATGGTATTAGAGCCACAAAGGTGGTGGTAATATTGTCTTGACTCCCACGGTGAAGAAGATCTATGGTCTTTTTGAAAATAAATTTGGGTGGAAGGTCGAAACATTTTAGTACTTAGTTGGGAACTCAACTCAAGGTGGTCTTTCTATTTCCCAGCTTCTTAAAGATAAAAAAATCTTGTTAAGATATCTCTATTATTGATATTGAATGAAGCAACACATCATTCATGGAGTAAGGAAGGAGTATGTTCCTTGTGTTATTTCTACTCAAGGGTGGGCTACACAGCCATCCTTGGTGGAGCTTAAGAATATCCTTGGTGGCTCATCAAATGTCTGGATATTCGATTTCAAGAAATGATGAAGATGATCGTATCACACTTAAGATCTAAATATTGTCTCATTTCTAGAAAATCACTTCTAAGTAGAACATTAAAATTGTTAAAGTGTATTTTCTAGAAATCATATTAGTTTTTATATTATTTTATTTGAGTGATGTAGTGAGGTTGTATTAATTATTTATATTAGGAAGTTATGGAACTATTACATGGTAAATAGATATTGTTGTAAATAGGTAGTTATGTTATCAATGAGTGATATTGTAGTAAATATGGTTGTAAGAACCACTATTTCAAGAGACGTGTGTGGTAACAAATTATGTCGTATGTATCAAGTTTGTAATACTTATATGTTCCTCTTTAATCGAATAAAAGTTATTTTTCTTCCACCTCATCTTGATTGTTATTCTTTAATCTCTTTGGTGGTAAGTCTTAGATCAGTGTGACATTATTACACTAATTGAGAAACATAATGTTTCTATATTGTGACATACTTCTTTCTCCACAAGATATAAGAGCCACAAAGGTAGTGATGACTCTCTTGGCGAAGAAATTCAATTGTCTTTTTTTTTTTTGGAAGAAAAATAATTTTTAACAGCTAGACATGGTTTCTTTTCAAGAAAATCATTTTAAGGGGGAATATTAAAATTGTTAAAGTATATTTTTAGAAATCATATTAATCTTTATTTTATTTTGAGAGATGTAGTGAGGTTGTATTTATTATCATATGTAGTCGAAAGTTATGGAACTACTAGGTGGTCAGTACTTATTACTGTAAATACATGGTTATTGTTGTAAGTGGAGAGTTATTGTAATAAATATGGTTGTAAGAACCTTTATTTAAAGAGAGATTTGTGAAGAAAATTTAGGTCATATGTATGAAGTTTGTAATGTTTAAATGAACTCTATTTTTCATCATAGAGTGAAAAGTTGTTTTTCTTTCACCTAATTTTGATTGTTCTTCCATCTATTTGGTGGTGAGTCTTAGGCTAATGTGACATTTTTAAACTTTTTGAGAAGTACATTGTCATAATATTGTGACATTCGTCTTGCTCTACATGGTATTAGAGCCATAAGGGTGGTGGTAATATTGTCTTGACTCCCTTGGTGAAGATTGATTGTCTTCTTAAAGACATATTCATGTGGAAGGTCAAATAGTTTTATTGTTGAGTTGGGAAATCAACTCAAGATGATATTTCTATTTCCTAATTCATCTTAAAGATCAAGAATCCGTGTTTAGATCAATCTTGTTGATATGGAAGAACCTCTTTTGGACGCGCAAATAAAGCGGCGTGTCATTCATGGGTTAAAGAGGGAGTATAATCCATCCCTATGTGACTTATATTCAATGGTGGGCTATGCAAATATCCTTGGTGGCTCATTGAATGTCTGGATTTTCGATTTCAGGAAGTGATCGAGATGATTGCATCACATTTGAGAGTTAAGCATTGTCTCCTTTCTAAAAAATCATTAAGGAGGAGTGTTAAAATTGTTAAAGTGTATGTTTTAGAAATATTATTAATCTTTTCTTGTTTTATTTTGAGTGATGTAGTGAGGTTGTATTTGTAATTATGTGTAATAGGAAGTTATGAAACTACTAGGTGGTTAGTAGTTATTGTTATAAATAGGCCGTTATTGTTGTAAGTAGGTAGTTATCGTAGTTAATATGGTTATAAAAACCTTTATTTAAAGAAATGTGTGTGGTGCGAAAATTGGGTCACATGTATTAAGTTCGTAATGCTTGTACTGCTTTTTAATTGAATAAAAGTTGTTTTTCTTCCACCTCATTTTGATTGTTCTTTTTTTATCTCTTTGATAGTGAGTCTTGGGTTATTGTGATATTGTTGCATTAAAAACATATTATTCCGGTATTGTGACATCTGTTTTTCTCCATAAATTTTAAAAACTATGATATTTATTTTAATAGAGTTTCTTTCTCCTAATCTAACTAATTAATGAGTTCACTGAACCAAGACATATGGAGAGAGAAGCAGAGGGAGAGAGAAAGAGTGAGGGCATGAGAGGGGGTATGGAGAGAAAGAACATGAGATAAAGGGGATTATGTAGAGTGAGAGAGGGGCATGAGAGGGAGGAGATTATGGAGAGAGAGATGCCTAACCAGCTCTAGAGCAAGAGAGAAGAAGTTGAAAATTTTAGGAGGATTTTTAAAAAAATCTAATAAGTGATGATTTTAATATTTTTATTTGAAGCACTTTAAATATATTTTTGTAAATATATGGAAATGAATGGGGTTTTATGCTGCCCCCTCTAAAATTCATCTTGAAGATGGATTTTTTTATCCTCTAAAAGTTTTTAGCCAGAGTTGATAATAAATATGAAAAAAAGGGAAATTTAAAAGTTAGAGATGTATTTTATTGGGATTTTTTGTGCAACGTCCATATGTAATTATGTCCAGTGTACTTCTAGACAACGTCTATCTTAACTCACATAAAGCCGTATGTTTTTGGATACACATGTAGGGTAGGGTATAGATATATCTAGGGTTGTTTAGAAACAATTTGATGGAACTCCTTTTTTTTTTTGGAAAAATTATGTATACATTCGTTATAATTTCCGTTATTATCAAAATACCAAATAGTTTTCGTTATTACTAGAATGTTCGTTTTTTTTTTTGTTGGATTTTCGGTTGTTCAAAAACAAAAAATAAGCTCATTTCGGTTCTTGAACAACCGTAAATAACGGAGCTCGTTTAAATATTTAAAACATTTGTTTATATATCAGTGTAGAAAATAAAAATACAAATTCCAAGCTTTTGTCCTATTTTCAGTTGTTCAACAAACAAAAACAAGATATTTTCGGATGTTGAACAACAAAAAATATTCTATTTTTTGTTTTTGAAAAACCGAAAATAGGATTGTGTATTCCAACAAGCTTATAGAATATGCAGTCTTATTTTCCGTTGTTCAACAACCGAAAACAATACATTTTTGGATGTTGAACAATCGAAAACGTCATATTTTTTGATGTTGAACAATAGAAAATATGATTGTGTATTCTAACAAGTTTATGGAATCTGCAGTCCTAATTTCTGTTGTTCAATAACAAAAACAAGACATTTTCGGATGTTGAACAACTGAAAATATCATATTTTCGGATGTCGAACAACCGAAAATGTCCTATTTTCGGTTGTCGAAAAATTGAAAATGTCATATTTTCAGTTGTCGAACAATCAAAAATGTCCTATTTTAGGTTGTGGATATTTTCGATTGTCAAACAATCGAAAATAATGATGCAAATTCAAGTTGTTATATTTTCGGTTGTTCAACAACCGAAAATAAGACATTTTCGGATGTTGAACAACAAAAAATGATCTATTTTGAACAACCGAAAATAGGGATGCAAATTCCAATCTTCTGTCATATTTTTGGTTGTTCAACAAACGAAAAAGGGTAAAAAAGTCATATTTTAAATTTTTTGTTATGAAGTAAAAGAAACGGACATTCCAGTAATAACAGAAACTATTTAGTATTTTGGTAATAACGGAAACTATAACAGACATATACATACTTTTCCCAACTTTTTTTTTAAGAGATTTTATTTAAAATTAAATTTGACTAAATGCTAAAATTTGGTGCGCATTCGTGTAATGTTCAATATTTTTTAAAAATTGGCAAATTCGATGTGCATAAATGGATTTATGGATAATTTATAATCAACAATCATCCACCGTTGTCAAATATTCCATGTAAAACGTGAATTGAATTGCTTATTCTATTTATGTACACTGTAATCTCAAAGTTATAAACCTAAGAATCAGTAACGTCCCAAGATTTATTGGATATCCCATAATTGTGGAGATGATAGGTTACAAATAAGAATAAGTACAACTAATATACATGGCAAATCTATATCCAATACTCCCCTTGGAGCATGAATGAAGATGATGCTCAACTTGCCACTAACATAATTGAACCGTTTGTGCTTGAGGACTTTTGTAAAAGTATCCCCAATTGATTGGAAGTCGAAGTAGTTCAGAGTTGATCTTTTTACAATCAAGGTGGCAATCCAGTTCTATATGCTTCATTCTTTCGTGGAAAACTAGATTGACCACAATGTAGAGCGGCTTTGTTATTGCAAAACATCGTAATGGGTTGAGTGAAGAATACCAAGATCGGGGTGTAGATATTTCAACCAAGTCAACTCACAACTTAGAAGTGCTATAGAGTTTGACAAAACACTAGGAAACTGTGTTTTGTTTGTGGTTTTTCAATAAATTGGGTTGTTACTAAAAAAAGTGCAATAACAACTGCCAGATTGTCGTGTCATCGGGCACTAGCCCAATCGGAATCACAATATCCAATAACATCAAGTTTACTGTAGGAAGATAATGAATTGCCAAGTCCCAGGGCAAACCTGAGGTACCGAAGTAATCATAAGGCTGCATCAAGATGAGGTTTATGTGAGCTTTGCATAAACTGACTAAGGATATGGAGACTGAAAATAACGTCCAGACAAGTAATAGTAAAAAATATCAGTATGCCAATGAGCCTCCTATAAGAAGAAGAATCTTCAAGTAGCTCATCATCACTAGAATTTAACTTTAAGTTTTGGTCCATAGGAAATTATGAAGGTTCCAAACATGCCAATATCTTGGAGTATCTTTAATGTATACTTACGTTGGCATAGGAAAAAGGCCCTTACTGGACTTGGCCACATCTATGCCAGGAAATATTTCACTAAACCTAGAGAAAGCCATTTCAAAATCCAATTATAGTAGGATCATTTCCACTATTAATTATATCATTAACATAGATGAGAACACGAATATATTTACCACCATAAAGGCCCGACCCGGTCCCCTCGGCTGGCCCTAAAAAGTAGGGTATGAGCCACAAAACCCGGTCCCCTCGGCTGGCCCTAAAAAGTAGGGTATGAGCCACAAAACCTGGTCCCCTCGGCTGGCCCTAAAAAGTAGGGTATGAGCCATAAAATAT
>NW_006499431.1:852016-865770 GCF_000471905.2 Amborella trichopoda
TTTATTGGATTCCTTAAAAACAACATTTATAATGAATTTTAATAATTTTTTCGAATTTTTTTGAAGCTTTAATCCTACCGATTCAGCCGATTCCCGATCTGGATCGTCGATTCGCATATCCGGATCGGTTTTTGAGGTGCCCGATCCAGGTCACCGGTCCGCTTTTTAAACCATTGAGTTGAACAAATTAAGATCCTTCTTCATTGTTAGCACATCTGCATGCATCCCATTGATCGTCCTGCAGAAAACCTACCCTTCCTTGGAGTATGTTAATGGCAAACCAAAGGTAATCCTAGAAGAGGAATCACAGCAAACAAGAGATGAATTCAAGAATTGTTTAGTTGGGTTTTTTTTTTAAGACCTCAAAGGAGTTTTTGGTGCTAAAGATCGAACAAATTTGAAAGATAATGGGTTGTCTTTCAAGTCATCACTAATAGGAATTCACACATTAAATTTCAGACTTGTGAAGACTTAGTCAAGGTTACAAATGGCAGCTTTTGGTTCTGTTATGACTGATTTCTTCATCTCAAAGGCTGGAGGGGACTCTGCTAGGAATCCCAAAACTCATTTGATTCACAACTGGTTCAACAACCAAATCTTCCATCATGCCGTTTGTCTCCTATCTCATTGGTCGAATTGCAATAGCCATTGGAAAACCAGTTTCCATGGACAATGCTACAAAAGAAGAAAGACAATTAAATGTGGTGGACCATATGTGGATATTCCAGTTGGTTCAGAGTTACCAATGTCAGTTGACTCATCATCATCTTCATTTTAGCCTTTTTCCATATAATTGGGGTTGGCTACATGAATCTTGGTTCTCCATTCAACTCTATTAAAAGTCATGTCCTCAGTGAGGCCATAAGTCCCCATAACTTTTCGGACTACTTCCAACTATGTCTTTTTAGGCCTACTCTTTGCCCTTTTCAGTCTTTCCACTTGAACTAACTCGCACCTCCTAACAGATGTTGTACTCGGTCGTCGCCATACATGGCCAGCCCACTTAAGGCTACTCTTTCTCATTTTATCGCCTATTGGTGCCACACCTAAATTCTCTCGAATAGATTCATTTCAGATTCTATCTCTTTCTTGTCTTGCCACTCATCCATCTCAACATCCTCATCTCCGCTACACTCATTCTTTGGGTATATTGTTTTTTATCCGCCCAACATTCTGCCCCATAGAACAAAGCTGGTCTCATTGTTGTCCTATAGAACTTGCCCTTTAGAACTTGTCCTTCAACCTCATTGTTATGTGATGATCACATAAAATTTTAGTTACATATATCCACTTCATCCACCCAGCTCTAATTTTGTGTGCGACATCTTCCTCGATTTTTCTATTTTCCTGGATTATCGATCCAAGATATCGAAAGTGCGGTCTTTTTTATATTTCCTGACTGTCAATCTTGACTACTTCCTCGTCTCTACTCCTATTATTACTAACTTGCACTCCATATATTCTGTCTTAGTCTGACTAATTTTAAAACCATTGGATTCTAGTGCATTCTTGCAAAGTTCTAACTATTCTAGAGAATTCCTCCAAAGTTCCAACTTTGTGCTGACGCTGTTTCAGGTTTTATCAATCAAAACTATGTCATTTGCGAACACCATGCACCACGGTACTTCAACCTGTAGGTGCCTAGTTAAGTCGTCCATACCTAAGACAAAGAGGTACGAGCTCAATGCTGACCCTTGATGTAGACCTAGTGTCACTGAAAACTCATTCGTCTCTCCATTAGTTGTTCGTACACTAGTTAGCACTTGTACATTTCTCTCACCAAGTCGATGTAGTGTCTAGAGACATGTCTTTTCCAACACCCACCAAATCAAATTTCAGGCACTCTATCATAAGCTTTCTCTAGATCAGTAAAAATTACCAATGTAAGTTGACTAAGGAATGAATATTTGATTTTGATCAAACAAACTATCGAATGCAAGAGAGTGCCCAAACTGTTTTGGGTTTTGGAGATATCTATTACAGATTAAAAAAGGGGAGGATATCAGCACCACCATGGAAATATGAGGAGATACAACACTTCTCCTTATCAAAAAGCAAGATCTAGATTTCTCACTGGAGGATGGAAAAAGAGAACGCCCTCAACCCCTTGGACACATGGAAAGCAAACCTAGATCTAGGATTCTTGTCTATTGAGAACTCAAAAGAAAAAGAGGGCTTGCTTAAGCTCATAATCTATTTCAAATACAAATTCAAAAGTTGCCAATCAAAAGCTCAAACAAAGAAGAGTCTGGTCCTGTCTGAATTCTGGCCCTTCCCGCTCGTCTGTTGCTAGGTCCGGGAATGGCGCCAGGCGAGGGTGCCGCTATGCCCCACAGCTCTGCTGCCTGCAGCTGGCCCATGGACTATGCAAAAGAATCGAGGCTGGGAGGTCTCGTCACGTCCATAGCCCCCTGCCCCCGGCCCCGCCCCCCCTTTGGTGATTGACTGAACAAATAGGCCTAGATCTATGCCCCTTAATGAATCGAATGGTCCTTCGACCTTCCTTCGTTTGATTCCGACAGTCGGCATAAATCTCATGAGACCCGCCCACTATTACTACGCTACGAAAAAAACCCAGCCCTTTTCCTTCGCTACTAGGAGAGTAAGTAACTTATATTAGCGCCGGACATTTAGTCGAATTTATCGTGTCATGTACAACAAACATTTTCAAATGGTAGCACCAAACCAGAGTGCTACACTCCATAGCATCACAACATAGTGCTATGCTTTCTCCTGTACCATCTCAGCAGATGCTACAACCCCAAGAATGCCCTTAAATGGCATGAGAGAGAGAGAGAGAGGGGTAAAAAAAAAAGAAAAAAAGAAGGTAATGTGAACAAGTAAAATCATCAAGTCACATTACATTCAATAGGTTTTGAAAGGAAAAGGGAATTAACAAGTTCGTCTTCTCAATGTATATGAGTGGATCACGGTGAGAACATATGAATGGATAATGCTACAATTATTGTACTCCTAGTTGGACTACCATCACGAGCCTATTGTATATGCATTTTTGAAGTTTCATGTAATGGGTGCAGTCCCCAGACATCTCATGCTAGCTTTGCAAAGAAAGGGGAAACATCATTTTCTCTCCACTTGGCCTTCCAAAATGTTAATCCAGATCTACAAATCATATTAGAGTAAATTTCCAAAATAAAATAAAATAGTGAGAGAGAAAAAAACCACTACCATTTCAAATTGAAATCCAAATTAAAAAAGCGTGCAACCTATAGCACCATGGTATCATTCTACGCTCATACAAAGTATACCGCCCGTAGCACCACTAAAGTATGCTAACCCCAAATCGTGTCTTGAAAGGGTTACAAAGAGGCCAAGTAAATGACAAATTTATGACTTGCACTCAATTAATTAACCTAGGATAGTTCTCTTCATACCATTAAAGAAAATTAGAGTTTGAGCTAACTGTAATATGTTAGGATACTATTTTCATGTTTAGCTTTTTGTATCCCTGATCCCATAATTTAACTGCAGTCATGACCTCTTGTATATCTCTGTTTTACATATCAATTCACGGGATGATATTTCTTCTGTTTAGCTATTGGCACTCATTCTCTATATCCTTGCAGAGAGCTCTGCATATTTAGGTATAAATACCATTGCAATTTTCCCTTTCATAAAAAAGCCTGAAAATTGGGTTTTTGTTATTTAAATGTACGTGCAAAATACATCACAGATTTGTGACTTTCAATTGTCAACTGGTCACCATATTTACGGAAATTCTTGTCTTCTTGTTTCTTTCTTGATCCTAGTTATTGTTGGAGCAATACCGAGATGTCCCTTCACTAGGATAATAGGCATATGTTCTCAAAGATATCAACAATTGGTCCTTGTATTTATGTTTCTATAGCAATAATTAGGTTTGTATTTAAGATACTTTTGGATATTCAGGTTGCAGCAGAATTCATCTCTAAAGATGGTACAGTCATTTCTCGTTCAAGCCAACCATGCATGCTGCGGTTTAAGAGCCCAATGATCCACAATGCTAAGATCATCCTGAATAGTGCTTCTCTTATTGCTGGCTATGCCATGGAGTCCCAAACCCTCCAATTGAAGATGGAGGGATTCACCGAGGGATACAATCCCACTGCGTGTATACGAGTCACCCTTGAACAGCGAGCTGGATACGAACATGGTGCTGGTATACCTGAAATTTATGCTGCTGATATGCTGTTAGAATCTGAACTTCCTCTACTTAAAAGAATCATATCGAGTTGGAAAATTACTATATTTATATGGGTTAGCACTGGGATTTTTGTCATGCAAGTACTAGCGATTCTTGTTTGCTGTAGACATCTTATATTTCCTAGTCCAAGGCCCCGAAATTGTTCGGCTAATACCGGAGGTGGGGTTAATTCTGTTAATAGAAGTGGTGCCGTTAAAGAGAATTCCAAGACCAGGGATGTGCAGTAACGCAATTGGAATTGGTATGCCAAGGTTTAAAAGTAATTGTAGACTTGGACAAGGGCGAGTAGTGGCATGCTATGTTAGATTGCACCCGTTCCGTAGATTGGCACCTTGCACAATGTGTAGTCCATCAAGGTTGTCTGAACATTCGAATGAGAAATTTGTTCAGTCCTCAGGTATGGTGCTCTAACTTGTATACATGTATAACAGTAGAGATGAAAACTTTCCCTTGAGGTTCTTGTTTGAGGAGAGGTAGCTATTTTCCTTTCAAATCAGACCATAGCTATCAGGATCACTCAATCTAGATGCTGATTCCGCTTTGGAATCTACTCCAACACTCTTTGAGAGAGATCTTCAAGGGACATCGATTTCAAAATTTTTGGATGTTGATTGTCCTTGTTAGCAGATCAAGGTCCCAAAAGGTTGGAAGCAATCCCGACATTTTGAGGACTGAATTGTTTAATAAATTTTTACAAAATATTAGTAGTCTTAAAATACTTCTATTTCTTAAGATAACACTGTTTAATTCTAGTTATTTATTAAAAATTGTAAAACTAGACAGTTAGTCTGAATTTCTTATGTAATAGGTTCTGAGCGAGATTTCCACGAGGTCGGATTAGGATCACTATGCATGGTAAGGCGGCAGAAGCAGGCCGCATATGCGAACACCTAGGTTTTTCTAGTTCTTATTGGGGGTTTGCGTTGGATATCGCATAAATGAATAAAGGGTGCGTTTTGTATAGAGCCTAAGCTTTAAACAATCAAATTAGAGCCTACCTTCAAATAGTATCGAGAAATGTAGTTTCCATACTAAAAATATCTGTGATAGTCTTAAAATATATTTTCATCTTTATTTATAAAGTTTTAAACTTAAAAAATAGTAGATCTATGAAAATTTGAAAATCTTGAAAATTGACGGTCCAAAAATGTGTTACAAAATACATTATTTTCAAAACTTGAAATCCATTTTTTTTTCATGCGTATGCATCTTGATGTCGAGATGATATTTGGGCATCAAAACAAGTTCTTCTAGTACATTTTTGGAGGTAGGTTCAAATTTAATTGTTTAGAGCCTCGGCTCTATATAAACTTTTCCATGAATAAATAAAACATTTTTCTAAGGGGAAAAAGAAAAAATCCGAACACACTAAACACAGACGAATTTAACCGAATACAAGGGCCTATTTATCGATACTTCAATTACTCAAGTATGTATGTAGTGTAGGATACAACAAAACATTATCATGTCACAAAACAACCTGAAGTCTTGAAACAACAAAGCAAGTAACAAATCAATCCAACAACTCCAGTATATATTGCAGGATGCAACAAAACAAAATCAAATCGCAAAACAACCTAAAGTCTTTAAACAATAAAGACAACAAATCAAACTCGAGCCTCACATATATAAGATACATGAAATCTATATCCAAAATTAAAACAATAAAGTAACAAGAAACTACATAGTAATTAAGAAACAGAAATAGCAATCACCTAAATATGTGAAGGGTTTTGTCAGGATACTGCTGTATACGGAGTATTTTTTTAATTTATTCAATATTTTTGGACAGTTAATACCCTTACCTTAAAATGTAGTGGCTTTTTGTTTAGGGGTATTTTAAGTCATTAATTAAGGATCAAGTCGAGATTCATGATAAAAAGAAAAGCATTAATTAATTATAGTGGAGAATGACATCATCTATGTAAAGTGTGAAATTACCTATATAAAGCATTAATTGTTTTTAACTATTATAGAATGTCAGTGCTTGCTTATAAAAATATCAATTTTATCCGTCCTAATGACAAAAAATACTCGTTAAAAAAAATTTGTAGGGTAATGAATATTAAAAAATATTGAGCATATTAAAGAAATACTCCATGTGTAGGAGTGCCTTAATATTTGGGTATAATTTTTATTTATCCTAACTTTGACTTAATATATCCTTGAGAAGGCCTTATCTCTTATTACACTCTTATTTAGATTACGCATGATGGATTCTACATCCGGACTAAGGGGTTGAGGTCATGAGCATTCATAAAGTTCCTGGGATGACATCTGATATATGACCCCCCCTAGTATGAGTATAGTTCCAAAGATGTGTATTAACCCTAATTTGCCCCCTTACAAGACTCTCTAGTGAATTTGCGACAATTACAAGACTCTCTGGTGAATCTACCCCTCGTTCCGCAAATGCTCTGGTGGATATGCAAAAAACTCTAGTTATTCCATTTCACACGTTTCAATACAAATATAATCTACCTTCAAAGATTATTATTGAAAAGATACTCCAGGAGTGTTACCCACATCTTGTAAAACCTGGACGTCCAAAGATTTTGTAAATACATTTCAAAATATTACGTACGTTAAACTTGTAGAAAGGATAAGGCCTTTCATCCAAGTCACTCTGGCCAGAAGACATAATCTTTTTAGAATTACGTGCTATGATAAAGGTGAGACACATGTTTAAGAAGTGGCGAAGACTGTAGAATTCATAAACAATCATGCAGAACTACATGTCATAATCAGAGATAGACACGTGGGCCATTACAAGCACTATATCTCAATTTTTGGGTACGATCAAGAGCCACTAATCGAAGTGTTCGACAATTATAAATAACTCAATAAAGGACAAAGCAAAGAGGAGAGAAGAGTGCGAAGTAATACAATCATTGAGAGATAGCAGTCATATTAAAATATTTGTCAGTGTTTTCCATTGTATGTATATGAACGAGTTCATACAAGTCGCTGCATTAATAAGACTCACTCACTAATTCTTGCATATTTCTTAGCTTGATGAATTCATCTGTGACTTATTAAATAGGGGTTTTTGATATTGCTATTGTATGGGACAAGGGATGTAATTAACAAGGCATCCATGTATACCTTGGAATTGGTTGATTCCTAGAAATAAAATAAAGCTCTATTCAAGGATACGCTGACAAAGTGATTGTTGAAGTACTTTTGAGTTTGTTTTATGTTCTTCACACATTTTAGCTTAAAATTACCCGAACACTTTGGCGACTCCACAAGGGAGCAATTCAGCTCTCTTCTTTGTTGGATTTGATGCTTATAAAAAGTTACCCACATAAGAAAATCTCATATTATATGGGATTGAGATATTCTCATATTATGTAGGATTGAGATATTTCTTTATTATGTGAGATTGATATTGATATTGATATTTGATAAGTTTCATAAATGAAATAGAAATCCGAAAAAGATTAGAACTCTTGTATATATCTCTTGAATATTTGAAGAAACCACCCAAAATCTCAATGGGAACTACTTCTCTACAAGAAATAAGCCTCTCAATGTTCAGAGTCCACAAGAGACATCATCACAATGTTTTTATCCATATGAATCTTTCTTCTCTCTAAAAGGAAACATTACATCTTATGCACATAAGGCCCTGCCCCCCTTTCTCTCTAGATGAAACCACCTTTCCCATATGGTGACCCAAATAAGGTACAAAATTCTCAAAATTTTCATCCCATATATATAAGGTTAGGAATTGACACTAAATAGGAAACTTCCTATTGATGTTACATATACCTCAAAAGACCAAAAGATATATCCAAGAGTCTTAATTCTTTTTCGATTTGTATTTCATTTATGAAACTTATCAAATATCAATCTCACATAATAAGAAAATTCATCAATCCCACATTATATAATAATATCTCAATTCCACATAATATGATAATATCCCAATCCCACATAATATGACATTTACTTATGTGGATGATTTTGGATAACACTAAATCCAACAATCTTCACATTGATATTAAAATCACCTTCATTCACCATTCTTGGTGAAAAATAGTGTTTGCCATCAAATTTGTCCATCTCGAACCTTGCATTTGAAACCTTTATTGTCATACTAAAAAATCCAAACCATGCTATGATACCACTTATTATGCACAAAAGTCCTAACATGTTGATTTTTGGCAAATAAAATATGAAAAAAAAAGAATCAACAAAAAAAACAAGCAGTAAGCAACAAAAATAAAGCAAGAAATAAATAACAGAAAAAATAACACCAGGATTTAAGTGGTTCATCACAGTTGAGACTACATCCACAGGTGAAGACGATCTATGTATTTCACTAAATCAAAAAAAAAAAATTACAAAGCAACTTACTTGAGAGTACCAGAGTCTCAATCTCTCACCAAGCCTTCTTCTTTATAATTTTCTCTCTACAAAAAACCCCAAAAGTTTTTCTCCATTTTTTTGAATCCTTTTCTCTCTCTATATTACCCAATCCTCTTTTTTTTCCATAAAGTTGGGAAACTTAATTTTATCTCTATCTACTTGTGAACTTAAGGCCCCATCGTAATCTACGTAGGATTTATCCATAAGCTTAAATCCTAAATAATAGGCTCTATTTAAATAAATAAGAAACCTAAATTAAAGGAAAATAATCCCATAAATAGCGATCAATAATTCAAGACAATCATTAACAAATTAATAAGGAAATGTCATAATTCTCATACTTACTTTTGACATACTTGTGTTCAATCATGAATACATCAAAGCACTTGTATTATTGCTTAGGAGATTACTTTAGGTCATACAATGACTTCTTTAACTTGCAGACATCGTCCTCCTTGCCTTTAATAACAAACCTTTCTGGTTGAGTTATATATATATATATATATATATATATATATATATATATATGTTCTTCTAATCTCTATGAAAGAATGCAGTCTTGACATCAAGCTGATCTAACTCCAAATCAAACAAAGCATCATAACTAGCAATATCTTAATAGAAATATGTTTTACAACTGAAGAGATATCTCATTATAGTCAACAGCTTCTTTCTGCCCATAACCTTTTGCAACCAAACATGCCTTAAACCGATCACCACTAGTCTCAAGTGACCCATCTTTCGTTTTATAAACTGATTTACATCCAATGACTCTCTTGCCTTTAAGCAACTTCACGAGATCCCAAGTAAGATTCTTTTAAAGGGATTCCATTTTTATATCCATGGCTTCACTTCACCTGCTACTGTCACCATCCTGTGTAGCTTCTTTACAAGTGGATGGCTCTTAGCTTGTGGCAACCAATAAATAAGTCATCATGTCCTCAAAACCGTATCACACCGCTGGCTTTTTTTATTTTCTTTCTCTTTCTAAGCTGAGGCTCTTCTCCAAGTGGAGTAGACTCAACAACTTCCTCATGATCAACATCTTCCCCCACTCTTTCACAGGGAATTTCTAACACATATTTTGAAGTATTTTATGGAGTTGTCAACTTCACCTTAACTGCATCACTACTGCTGCTGTTTTCTTTTTCTGCACCCTTTTTAATGTGTTTTAACATGACTGACTCATCAAGTTTAACATCACAACTGACAATAAACTTAGGCGACTTAGGATCTGGGCGCTATATTTTGTAGCCCTTAAGTCCATCCATATAATCAAGGAAAATACACTTCTTTGATATGAGACTCAACTTATCATCATTCGCATGAACATAAGCAGGACAACAAAAAATTCATGAATGAGAATAAAGAACAAGTTTATCGGACCATACGTCTTGTAGTGTTTTGAAGTCTATTGTTATAGATGGTGACATGTTGATGAGGTAACACGCCGTATTGACCGCTTCTGCCCAAAAGTCTTTTGACAAACCAACATTACTCAACATGTTACGGGCCTTCTCTAGAAGTGTCATATTCATGCGCTCAACAACTCCATTCTGTTGCAGCATCTTCGGAGTGGTGAAGTGACAAATAATTCCTTTGTTATTGTAAAAATTCATATGTTCCGCGAACGTGTACTCTCCACCATTATTAGTCCTCAAGCATTTTGACCTTCTTCCCAGTCTGTCTTTGACCATAACTTTCTAATGGTTGAATATGTTAAATACATTTACATTTTTCTTCAATGTGTAAATCCACACCTTCTTTAAGAAATCATCTATGAAGGAACCACCTTTTGAGACAATTGATGCAGGGCCCCATACATCTTAATGCATATAATCAATAATATCTTTTGTGATGTGTTCTGACCTGTGAAATTGCACCCTACACTGCTTACCATAAACACAGTGCTCATAGAAGTCCAACTTGCACTTTTTCATGTCATCTATCAATTGTCGTTTGCTAAGTTCTACCAAAGCTCTCTCACCCATATGGCCCAAATGAATATGCCACAACTGAGTCAAGTCAGGATCACCATTAACAGATATGAAAGTTGTTGCTCTATCTATGATAGTATTCCCAAACAACACATAAATTCAGTCTAATCTTCTTGCCTTTCATCACAACCAGAACACCCTTAAGAATCTTTATAACTCCACCTTCTCCAACAAATTTACAGTCATTGGAGTCTAACGTACTCAAAGAGATAAGATTCTTCTTTAGATCTGAAACATGTCTAATATCAGTCAAGGTGGACATTTGTTGATAATTGTACAAAATGTGATCCTTCCTTGAATGAAGCTCGATCCTTTCCACATAGGATTACAATCATTCTTAGTTAGGGGGTGATCCTGTTGTCAATAGGAGCACATTCCTAATGAATATGGGAATACAATCTCATTTGACATGAAACAAGTACTTGTTTAATAACGATCTAGATCCCGATGTATTAGGAACGTGCTCCCTGTTCATACGAGATGGCGATCCGCTATTTTTACCCTCACTGGAACTCGCTCCTCGTGCTTTGGATAGCTGTCGCTCCGACGCTCATGCTCCTGATAATTATGGTTCTGATTGTGTTGAGCCGCCTTACTGGTTACATACTCGACACTCTTTCTAGGCAACTTACCCCCAACCTAAACTTGTTCTCTTACTTTTTTCCCTAAAACAAATTTTCTATACAAATACCCCAAGGGAAAAAGTTCATTTTTTTAAAATGGAAATGCCCTTCCCTTATACAAAACTCATTTTGGCTAGATTTGACGTTGACTTTTGGACCCTTGTAGCACATTGTCGGAGCGCACCATCACATTGCCGAAGCGCACCATCACATTGCCGGAGCGCACAAGTATCGGACTGCCCTAAGACAACTACCAGACCAAAACTGAGTACTGTCGGACCGCCCTTTACATAGTGCCGGAGCCCTGGAATCCAGTAACATCTATTGCCAGACCGCCCTTTACAACTGCCAGACCGTACTTTACACAGTGTCGGAGGCCTACTGTCGGACGACACTTACACAGTGTTGTAGCCGTATTGCCAAACCGCACTTTACACAGTGTCAGAGCCCTACTGCCAGACTGCACTCATACAGTGTCGGAGCCCCTATTTTGGTCGGATAGAGGAGAGAGAGGAGTGGGTAAGGTAAAAGTAAATGAGGGTAGTTTAAGCATTTTTTTCTTTTTATTTTTGGTTGGGGGTATTTGCATAGAAAATATATTTTGGAGAAAAAAGTGATAGAAAAAGTTAGGTTTGGTGTAAGTTGCATAGAAAGTGTAATTTTTGTAATTTTCCCTTAATTATTTCTCTAGATATTGATAATATGTCGCGATGAACTTTGTTGCCATGCGTTTGTGTTTTATTTGGACGCAGTTAGCATGCGGCCAAGCCCACACTTGTATAAATGAGGGCTTGGTAATAAATATATTTTTTAAATATAATTTAGTCCTTATTTTTAAAGGATATATAATTTTTAACATGGAGATCATGAGTATCAAAACATATATAAATTTTAAAAATTTAAAATAATAATTCTATAAAAAAAATAGTTGGACCATTAGTTACAATTGCTTTTAGATGACCACCTGTTTGCACCCATCTTTACTTTATACCTCTGGGCCGCATATTGTACAAATGCGCTCCAGCCCGAAAGAAACAATTGTTGATTTTATTTCCTCAAGTTATCACTAATATTCAAAAAAAAAAAAAAAAAAGTTCACTAATAAACTCTCAGCGTTGAACCTCTGCTCCACGCCGACCAATTAAAAAAGGTAGATGGGAACCACCTTTAACTCCTTGTTGAAAAATTGGATGGAAAATTGTTGTGTTAAACTTTTCCTTGACAAACTTGCAAAAGAATACATTATTAATTCCATAGTAGTCTCCAGACAAAGTTGAATATAAGGAATTCCTGTCATTGCTTTCATATTCCCCGCTATGGGGTCGATTTCATTGTAATATTCATATTACATAAGGAAGACTGAGAGCTCTCAAACGCTTTCAATAATTAATCATTATAGATACATGTTGGCCACGGGCAAAGAATAATTGATGTCCCATTCTGAAAATTTTCCTATGTTGTAAACAATGTCTTAAAAATCGGAGAGCCGGATTGAAACGTGGCGCTAGCCTGGTGAGCCGGCTTGAAAAACGTTAGCCGGCTCAGAACCAGTTGGGTGGAAAAAAATGTTATATGTTTATTGTTTTTAGATAATTCAGCGAAAAAAAAATCTCTTGCGCATGATAGGAATGAAAATTACTAGTGAGTATGGCTTGTCAACTTGAATCCATTAAAGAATAGGGCGGATTTTGAGCGGGAGAGCGAATGCCCCCAACTATCCATAAAAAAATTGGACGGTCGATATATGTGTTAACACCCATAGAGGGTGTAACAGGCAGGTACATTTCGCGAGATATTAAGAGGCAGTCATTTGAAAATCCCATTGGGCCTAATTCGGTTCGCGTTGTCGGATTTGAATGATTTTTTAGTCAAACAGAGTTATATTAATCACTGGATTAAAAGAAGAAAAAAAAATTAAGAGAATTTGATGACTGTAGGCTCAATTGAATTGAAATCGCCCATTAGAAACCATTATACACATGTGAGGTTGGATACTATGAGACCATTTATCTTTCTTACATGGAGGTTGCAATAACTCTTATTCATTATATATTAAATAGGAAAGCTCGGGGTGGGTCATAAAGTTTGAGGAGTTTTTTTTTGAACTTTGAATCTAATCAATAACAATCTTACAACAACCAATTTGAAATATGATGAATAACAATGATTGTGACCTCTTTATATTAAAAATAAATTCCATAAATATAGTTTTTTAGAAGTGTGGTTACCTTATTTTTTTCATATTTTTATTAGATGTGTTTTTACTAAGATGTACACATGCTTTAAGTTTTAAGTAATTTGGCTTTGTAGAAAACAAATGAAAAATGAAACACTACAGGACAACTGTGACTGTACGATGAAGTTTGAATGGTGATGGAGGGTAGGTGAAATCACGGTTCATTTTTGCCAATAGGCATTAAGAAGAATTTTCCTATATATATATATATATATATATATATATATATATATACTACTACACTACTAGTACGTACGGTACACGTCTACTACGTACGTACGTAAGTAAGTAACTAACGTAAACTAAACCGTAAGTACGTA
>NW_006499431.1:865790-877180 GCF_000471905.2 Amborella trichopoda
GTACGTAGTAGTAGTTAGTAGTGTGAGTAGGTAGGGTAGGTAGAGTACGTACGTACGTTATTATAATATATATATATATATATATATATATATATATATATATATATATATATATATATACACACACACATTAGGGTCAGCTCACTAGCTAATGGAATAGTATAAACCCAATAGGTCAGATTGAATATGACCGATCTGACGGTCTAGACTGTATTTCGGTAATATAATTTTAATGTTTTTTATATAAATTCAAATAACATGAATTTAAAGCATGGACTCTTCTCTTCAAGATACTTACAATAAAAATATTTTAAAAATGATTCGCATAAGATAGATGGACCAAAATATCTCTAGAACGTTTCAAAGATATTTTGATCAATTTATTTTATACGAATTATTTTTTTGATATTTTTATTAGATTCTAATACTTTTGAAGAATAGATGCTCTAAATTTCAAGTGATTTGGATTTGTAGAAAAAAAAATAAAATTCAATTACAAAATACAACTATGATCATTAGATCGGTCATGATTCAATCTGAACTACTGAGCTAGACCATGAAATGACAGAAGTTTATATATATATATATATATATGGAGAGAGAGAGAGATATATATATATATTTTATGGTATCCTTGTAATTGAAAAGGGCTGAAGTACAAAATCCTCGGCTTGGTTACACTTGGGAATTTGTGGCTCGGCTTTTCAAGAAAGAGCCACTCTTGGTGATCTGGCGCAGGGGCTTATCCGTGAACCTTATGAGGTTGTAGGCCCACGCTCCAAGGGTGGTCCCACAAATTGGGCCCACAACGTACACCCAAATGCTCTCATATCTGTTGCCTACGATTGCTGGCCCCAAGCTCCTTGCTGGATTCATGGATGCACCTGAAATTGGCCTGTAAAATTCCCCAATTTCATTTTTAAGAATGCACATCTATTTGTTAGAAAATGACAATGCAAATTTAAATGAAAAGGAATAAATCTAAAAATAAGACTTGTGATTGTTATGTTTCTTTTAAAAATTAAAAGTAAGAGTAGATGTTATTATGTATCTATCTGCATAAATCTGGACTAGGAATTAGAAAAGAATTTCTTGTTCCATGTTAATTAAAGGTCCTTCAATAGTAATGGGCTCTAGGCCTGGGTGGCCAGGACGTTGCAATTGCACGATGTGACATCTAGAGCTCAATTGTATAAAAAAAAAGGGAAAAAAATCTTTAAATAAAATTAAAAAAAAAAAGATGTTTTTCTAGTTTTCTCTTAATCTCATAAGCTTTAGAAAAATACTCCAATTTAAATTAAAACAGTATGATGAGAAAAACTGGATTTAATGAATCTTTACCAATGTGATGAGACTCGCCTGAGTTTAGTTAGACTCACGGGAGTAATTCGGCCTTGCAAGTTTTTTCAGTTGTGTGTACAACTCGAGGGCATAAAAGAAATTCCAAAAAAATTGTAAAAAATGTGAAATGTGTCGGGTTTATGTAGCTTTTAAAAGCCTTAAGAGAGATTGTATAAACATTTGAATAAATGAATCATAAACTCAGTGGGAGTATGTTCTTCTTGTGAACCATACTAGGAAAATGCAATTTGTCGACACATGGACTAGAATTGATGTGCTAGTCCAGCCGAGTTGGAAAACCAAAAGTACATGTGCATAGAGATGTAACCAATGAAGTTTTAGTGGGTTAGCCATTGGTGAGGTCGGAATATGTCTGGATGAGAGCCGAGGGACTGTGTTACCTTTGTGTGTGATGAATAGTCTATAGAGACAAGACTAAAACCTTATTGTTGTATCATCACATGGTATGTACATAGATAACAATACTGAGATAGTAATCCACCATTAATTGTGAAGAGTGTATATGTGTGAGAGATTACTTCTATGCACTATAGAGTCATGATTGCATCATAATTTGGTGGATCATGGTTTGTCTCTAGGGGAGAACCTGAAATCCACATATTGGGATTACGTTCCCTAGTCTATTGATGGACTTTAGTTGTCCAATCATGAGCCCTTGTAGTGAACTGTGGGTCATAGGAACTACTAGGTCAGTTTGAGAAAACTAGTGTAGATCGTGGTCCACAATTGAAGGTGGAGTGCTCCTATGTGTTGATTAAATCTTAGACCTATTTAGATCCATTCCCATCAAAATTAATTTAATTAAATTAATTTTATGTTATTTGATTTTTAGAAAGTTTATTTGAATTTTTGTGAATTTTGTGATATTTTAATTTTGTCATTTGGATTTATAAATCAAGAAAAATTCATTTTTAAAGTTTTAAATAAACTAAGAGTTTTGAAAAATCTAAAAAACACTTTTTATTGTTTCTAAAATATGTAGGACCCTCCATAATTATCATTTAAATCACATAGGACAATTGGGTGGGGCCCATGAGTGGCCACCAAAGGGTGGTAAGCCCCATCCATAGAGGATTGCCTTTCTTGCTAAATATGGTGAGAGGCATCCCATGGTAGTTGGTTTTCTATTTTTGGAGAGAAGCCTGATTGCATTAAGGAATGATAATATTGAGTTTTAGAATATCTTGTTAATCAAGAAAATTTGATTTGAAAAAGAAGAATGAATATTTACTAATAGAGAAAGTAAAGAGATAATTTTTTCTTTAAATTATTTGATGGGACTAGGTTTAGAAATAAGAGGACAAGGTTCTAACACCTTCTTTAGCATCTTGATGGTGGATCTAGAGAATGGATGACTCACATCTCTCACCCAACAAGTTTCTTTATATTGACACTTAAGATTTGCTCCTACAATTTTATGATAAACCCTAACGCATAAAAAATCTATAAAAAAGATTATTCTCCTCTCTTGTCTCTACACATCTTACTTACTCTCTCTTCTCTCTCTAAAATAGAATCTCTCTCTCTAGCCTCTCTCACATAGATTTCTCTCTCTCTCCAAGAAACATAAGAGGCCATGCACCACCTTAGCTGACCTCTCTCTCACACACAAACTATCCTAAAGGGGGCTTGCCCAAGCTAAATTAGGTTAAGCTTGAATCTCTCTCATGGGTTGTAAATCAAGCTAGGTTTTGATAGCAAATGGATCATCCCTAGCTAGTAGTTTTCTCTGTCCTTTCGTGATTTCTATCTCTCATAAGGATCAAGCTAAGGGGCTTATATTAGGCTTGAGCATTGAATCTTTAGGTAGGTAGTTCTAGATTAGGATCCATGTGCATTGTTTGGGTTTTGCCATAAGAATGAAAAATCAAGAGACTGATCAAAAATCCCAAATACCATTGAAAAAAGGAGACTCGACGTGGGGTGTACTAAGCCCGATTGAGGTAATCTCCAACTCCCTCTTTTGTTTCTTCCATATTTATTTATTTTGTCTTTTATTCTCAAGTATAGATTATGTATTTTCTTTGTTGATGAAAAGTGTGGTTTTAAATGGCTTCAAGTTCTTGAGATCCTATTGTATTATTTTATTTTATTTTAAATTATTATATTATAAAAAGATTACTAGTGAGTGTTCTAAGCCACGAAGAAAAGAAAAAGAATTGAAAAAGAACAAAAAAAATTTATTATATACTCCAGCTAGATCACACTAGTCCTTCTTTCAAGATGACTTATAAATGTTTTTATATATGATTTTGATATTTTTGTTAATGATTTGTGAGTTCTTTTTGCCTTAATCTCTATTTTTATCTTTTCTAGAGTTTTGGTTTTAGTGCTCCAAACTGTAAATCAAATTTTTTTCAAATCTATTTTGCTCTCCCTACTTTGTTTTCAGTTTTATCTTACCTTTACAAACATTTTTTTATTTTTTCAAATTTTTCTTATTCTTATTCTTATTCTTTTATTTGGTTTCTTTGCCTTGTGCATGACTCGGTCCAGCCCGTGGCACTCAGTTGAGTAATTCGCTTCAGGCAAGGGCCAAGGCAAGTGTGGTAGGTACATTGTTCTTGACTTGTGGCGGTATATCTACTGAAAGGGTGAATTATGAGACATCATGAAGTAAAATTACTCTTGATTTTTAACTAAAAAAAATCTTCATAAATAGTGAGAAATATAAATACCCAAACTATGGGGGACATGCCTTTTGAGAAAATTGAAAAATAAATGAAAAAAGGAAATCAATTCTGGTTCTCCGTTACTCACCCAGCATAAAGCACATTTAATAGCACTGTAGCTCCTACTGCAATTCCAGCAAGTTCTCCAATCTGCCATTACCAACAAATGAAGATTATAATTAAAGAACATCACGAAAACTTCCAAGTTACAATTGCTATGATCCTTCCGGTACTACTTTTTGTAAAAAATGTTTGTACCGCTCGATTATCGGTTGCAACACCGGAAATAACAAACATCAAGAAGAAGGAGATGATAAATTCGAGAACAAGTGATTGGAGGTCTGATCCAGCCGGAATTGTTCCTGGAAAATGCTCGGATTTCCCACCGAATAACAGATGAAGTGTTCCACTTGCAAGGGTTGATCCCAACACCTGAGCCAAAACATAAGGAGGTACCTGAAATTTACAGACACAAAAAAGTTCCTATAAGTCAATAAGAACCCAATCTTACAGTGGGGCTAAGAGAATGTGATTGATCTTTCTTCCTATTGTGAATTTTCTTCTTCCTCAAAATAATTGCTAGTACTTTGAAAATGGTTCCTCTCTTCTTTAATGGAAATTTTTACTATTTCATATGAGAAAAAATTGTTTAAGCACGAAATTTTGTACCTGCTTCCATGGAAATCTTCTGCAAGTAGCAAAGGCAATAGTAACAGCAGGGTTGAAATGGGCTCCTGAAATATGGCCAACTGAGTAAACCATGACCATCACCACAAGCCCCCACACTATGCAAATTCCAGGAAATGTCACACTCCCTTTGCTTAGATTAACCACCACCGATGCACACCCCGCGAATATCACAAAATAAGTACCCAAGATCTCTGCAATTATCTGCAATTCATACCCAAAAGAGACATAATTTGAATGGGCACCAATACTTTACAATTGTTTTTTTTTTTCAGTGAGAGATTGAGAGTAATAATGCAATAACTTTCTGAATAAAGTTGGTGGAGAAAATTTCTCTGAAATAACTCCCCAAATAAAGTTAGAGAGACCATAAATTTTGTTCCAAATATCATTTTATGTAATGTTGGAGAGAACAAAGGATTTTGATCATTTCAAGCATGTAAAACAGAGAGACAGATAGAGAGTTTGCTGACCTTCTGTATGAAAGTCACAGAGAGTTGAAACTTTGGTGGTTTAGGAGCATGTAAAGCAGTAGCAGGAGAAACCCCATCTTCAATCTGATAAATCTCATTCTCACCACTCTTCCCATTGATTTGAACATTCATATGTCCGTTACTCAGCTCAGAAGCCATTAGCAAATCACACCCAAAACAGGAACCCAAACTAAGAATTATAATCACTCACTAAAGCTTCATCTTTCTCACACCTGCACCAAAACTCAACATCAAACTAAAGCAAAGCAACTACAACTGAACTGAATTAGGCAAAGCAAAACTGATTGGCTTTATGGGGTTCTTATGTGAACACAGAGCTCACACTGTGTCACAAATACAATGAATTGGTCAAAAGAAAAGAAAGGAGAATAGGTCTAAAAAGGAAGTGAGAAAATGAACGAAATGAGTTATGAAAAGGGGATGGGGATGAGGATGAGATGGTTGAAAAGTGTGAAATATTTGCTCCATTAAATGGGAGGAGAGTTAAGGAGGGTCAACAACCCACCACCAAAAATGAAGCTTCATATTAATTTGGAGAGCAGGGGAAAGCTTTATATGAGGCCTAAGCCTTACCCTAAAAGGTAACTTGCACCCCAAAACCAGGGAGGAAATTGTAATTTTAGCATTAGAAAAACCCTCGATTATTTTGATATTGAAAATTATGTATTTGAGAGAACATGTTTTTTTTTTTTGTCGGGTGAATCAGCGGAGAGAGGGCTTTTACCCTCGGTAGGAATTTTTTTTTTTTTGGGTGAATCAGCGGATAGAGGGCTTTTACCCTCGGTAGGAATTGAGCTTAAGACATAACATTGCAAATTGTCAAGCGCTAATCAATTAAGCCCGGGCTTTTTTTCTAATGGGTAAGTTAGTGGGGATTTGAGCCCCTACTTTTTGATGATTATGGAGTAAGAGACTTCATCATGGAGCACGACAATATTACCACCAAAGCTCCCGCCCATTTGAGCTATAAAGATTGTGTATCTTGTAACATATATTCATCTATTCTAAGGATTCACAAATTTACCGGATGTGTACCATTTTGGGGGTTTAAAATTCATAATCTAAGAGGAGAAATTGACTTTCATGTCTATCATAAGGGTTTCCGGCACGAGAACAACATTTTCCTATAGGGTTTCGAAGCAATTAACCATTGCTCAAATAAATCTCTCGCACATGCGCAGAACTTCACTACTCAAGCAGGGTCTACAAGGCGGTGGTCCTTAGGCTAGAGTAGTTGACCATGTCAGAGAGAGAAAGTGGCCCATACTTGAATAGTTGATTAAGGCGGGAGGGAAAGACATTGAGGACGGACAATATTTGGACGGCTTATTTATAAAATGATGCTCCTGTTATGGCAGCATTTCAACAAAGTTGAACATATTGACCGCGTTTATGTTAAAATATGCCTATGTGGTTTGTGTTCTTATCAGTTAGAAGGACAAGTTTATTTAAGGTGTAAACTTTATAATTGAAAAAATGTGCACCTCAAAAATAACCTAGAAGGAAGTTTCTAATGTTTGAAAATCCGTCCGATTGATCATCTCTACCTTAAAAAAAAAAGTATAGAAAAAAAAAAATTGATTCTTAAAAATAATGCATCTTGTAACAAGCTATCTAGCTATTTTTAATATTATCGAGTGTTTCTAGATCTACTCAATCTGTATCTTTTTTTATATTTTAAATTTTATAGCTAGAGATGAAAGAAATTTTCAACACTTGAACTACATCTCCAAGCAAAATTCAAATGTGCACTTTACTTGTACAGTATAATAGAACGCCTTATATAAACCTCACCATTCCATTGAGGTTCGAAGTGGCCACAAATGGGCGGCATTTATTCCATTAACCAAAGCTCAAACTATAAAAAAAATTTTATCGAACTTTGTGACACATCCAAAACATCAAATTTAACATCAGATGGCTATAAATAATTGTACCCACCTTATATAAATGGTCTCATTGTATACAATCCTTTCAATTAAATATTGTGTGTCCTTGTCCCATATTTTGGGAAAAATATACAAATCAATGTGGGCATAAAAATTGGTAACTAACATATGCTAATACTTCTTAAGAGCCTCGGAGAGCTTGGATGATGGGGACTCTAAGCTTTAGAAATTAGAAGTTTCAGTTTGTTGTAGCATTTTTTTAATTTGTTAATAAGATGTGCTAAAAGAGCTTGAAATTAGGACGTATGAGGTTCTATAGACCATGAGAATTCGTAGCTTTCAACACCCCATAGAATTTAGCTCATCTTGCTATCTCTTGCCTGTTTTGGTCATCCCTTATCCTCTTCTCTCTCTCTCTCTCCTCGCTACGCGAGTCGGTCTTTTGTCTCTCTCCATGTCATCGCCTCTCTCTCATCAACTCTGCTATGAAGCTCTTTCTTCTCTCTCAATCTCTCGTCGCCATTGTCGGTCCAGTCTCCTTTCTCTAGTCTCTCCATTGCTCTTTCTATCTCTCTCCTTCCTAAGTATTGACAACTCTCTCTCTCTCTCTGAAGCTATAAATTCCAAGAATCATGAAGCTTTGTCGGATCGTTGTGATTTAACCTCTGTATTTGAGATCTTCCAACGAAGTTAAAGAACAAGTGTATCAAAACTTCCAGATATTAAACTTTCCAGCTCCAGGGAAGTAGAACCTCTTGTTCCTGGGAACACCCAGCTTTTCCCTGCACTTGACCATCCAATATGAATGAAGGTCCCACCCTCGGAGCATTTCCGGTCAACGTCTATGAGCAACCCAAAAATATTAGAATTAAACATTTTCCCAATTCTAAAAAGAAAAGTGTACAATGAGTCGGCCTAGACTCATAAGTCCACCCAAGATTTGATTAGGGTGGCAATGGCCCCAAACCCGACTTGGGAACGGCAGGGTATACTCAATATGGATCTGGGTATGGGTTCAACATTTGGACTCGGAAGGTCGAGTCTGGGTCCAAAACTTGGACCTGAACACTATTCAGGTCTGGGTCCAGGTCCGGTTGGACCCGACCCAAACCTCTTAACTGTTAAAAATAAAATACTTCAATATTCATTTGGGTATATTAAAGATCGTTTGCAATAAGAAACTTGAATATACCCAAATGAATAGGATTTGAAGTGTTTTATTTAAACGACAAATCAAACGGCTTAAAATCAAATGATAGATGATTGTTACCTTGTTGTCAATAATGGGTATATGATGGTAAAAAAAGGGCAAAAATAAATAAATAAAGAAGCTCATAGTGAGGGCGACAATGGACCTGACAAGATAGACCTGAGACCCGACGGGTATGGGTATGGGTATGGGTCCAACTTTTGGACCCAACAGATCAAGTCTTGGTCCAAACCTAGACCCAAATACTATTCAAGTTTGGGTCTAAGTCCAAAACCTGGACTCAAATACTATTCAAGTTAACCCATTGTCACCCCTAGTGGAGATAGAATTCAAAATGCATCTTAAATCGGTCAAAATACAATTCTTCCACGTATCTATCTTTTTGCAGCTCCAAAAATTGTGCAGATCACAGTAACATGTACAAATCACAAAAAACCATGTGTTTTATTTAGGAAAAATATTAAAAAATCCCTCAGGTATACTATCTATACAACTTACCCTCCAGCTAACTTTCCTCTCACTTTTTTCCCCACAACCATCTTTTCTCGTAAAAACCCCCCAATTCAAAACAAAAGAAAAAAAAGACTAAACTAACCTCCCTCTCTCTCTTCGTGGCTTTTACCTACAACTTTCTCCCCATGATGCAAGGACTCACTCCAGCAGTGTTTTTTTTTTTTGGTAGGAAAAGGCATTTCCAAAAAAAAAAAATAACAACTTTTTACCTTTAGGGGGTTTTTGCAAGGAAAGATGATTGTGGGTAAAAAAGCGAGAGAAAAAGTTAATGGAGGGGTAAGTTGCATAGACACATACTTGGGAGGGGTTTTGTAATTTTCCGTTTTATTTATTTATTTATTTATTTATTTAGATGTTCACGTGCTTCGAATACTCAACCCTAGATCCAAAGTCCAAATCAAAGATAGATTTTAAGAGGGGGACAAACATCAAAACCGCTAGCATGGTGATTTCCCTGTGTGTTCCTAATATTAGGGTGTAAAATGCAAATTAAAATATGCACTTAGCCAACTGTCAACAAAGGAATTTATATTTATTCTCCACCATTTATCGTGAAGAAAAGCCCCCTATGCTGCGTACAAATCGGTAGAAATACCCGTGCTAGGAAAATCGGCCGAGTTACTTGGGCTAGGGCCTTTGCTGAGCCTGAGTTGGACACTTAAGTCACGGATATTAAAAAAAAGTTCAAAAAATTATGAAGCTCTAAAAGGTAAGGAATATATATATATATATATATTATGTTTTCTATTATTTTGATAAGGGTGCGGTTTGTATAGAGCCTAAGCTCTAAACAATCAAATTAGAGATTATCTCAAAATAGTGTCGAGAAATGTGGTTTTAATATTGAAAATCTTTGTGATATCCTTAAAATATATTTTCATATTTATTTATAAAAGTTAAAGCTTCAAAAATAATGTAGATTTATAGATCTATGAAAGCTTGAAAATCTTAAAAATTGACGTTCCAAAAATGTGTTACAAAATACACTATTTTCAAAACTTGAAATTCATCTTTTTCTCATGTCCATGCTTTTTTATTTCAAGATGATCAATTTGAAAAAATTTGGGCATCAAAACAATCTTTTCTGATGAAATTTTTGAGATATGCTCAAATTTGATTGTTTAGAGCCCCAACTCTATATAAAGTTTTCCCTTTTGATAAAGATTGGAAGATTTTTTTGGCCATAAATACTTATTTTGACCTTTTTTATATATTTTTAGATTATTTTGAAAATACCTCCAATCACAAGTTGATTTTGTAAAATCTGTTTTTTTTTACTACTTATTTAACGTCATTTTGAAATGTTTTGTTCAATCTTTCAAATTATGTTTTTTTTTTTTTTTCCGACCTTTTTTTTTTTATATTTTTATAATTTTTTTGTCCTTTTTTTTGCTACTATAATACTGGGCACTATCAGGCCAAGTTACTCGGACTCAGTCAAGTAATCAGTTTGGGCCAAGTTACTTGGACTCGGCCAAGTAATCAGTTTGAGCCAGAATTTGAAAACTCATCGAGTCAAGCCAGACTCGCCCAGCTCGACTCGAGAATCGTCTGCTACCGAGCTGGTTCCACGAAAAAATCGAGAATCGCTCGTGTCTAGATAGAACCGAGCGATTCCCAATAGTGAATCGTGAGTCTCACCGAAAATTTTTAGGTTTACACGTGGCAGCATCACAGGAGCAACACGTGGCACCTAAAAATCGTCTACACGTGGTAACTCACCTTACATGTCTACCCCCTCACTTTTCCACACACGCAGTTGAATCTCTAGTACACAGGACTTTATAGAGAAAAAAGCGGCGCTCATCTTTCAATGTGGGATAATTTCAACAAAAAATCATTTAAGCAAGACGATTGAATATATATTATTATAGAAGCTAATAAATCACATTAGGCGACGTGGCGGTGTTGGTTAATGATGACTAGAGTTCGAACCCCCCGCTTGTCGTCATTTATTTTTGTTGTCAAAAAAATAAACAAAGGCAAAAAATACTGTTGTAAAAAAATAAAAAAAATAAAAAATAAAAGGCTTTTCAAGATAAAGATAAAAAATATAATACAATATTTTTTATTTTTCTTGTAAAAAAAATACAAAGTAATATAACAAGTATTTCTTGCAAAAAAATAAAACAAAAGGCATAAAAAAATAAAATGTACTTTGGCAACATCATTTTTTTATTTTTCTTGTAAAAAAAAGAAAATGTAATACAACAAGAAAAAAAAAATGTAGTACAACATCTTCTTCTTCTGTCAAAAAAAAAAGAAAAGATAATCAACAAGTATCATATTTTTCTTGTAAAAAAAAAATAAAAGATAACACAATAAGTATTTCTTGTCAAAAAAATAAAAGGTATTTCTTAATACAACCTAAGAATAAATGGTCTAATTATATTTTTAATTTTTATAACATGATGGTCTTTAACATAAATTTAGTGATATTAATTTAAAGATAGGATTCATACAATGAGGCCATTTGAAATCTCTCTCTTTCCACTAACAATCTTTTCCGCTAATTTATTCTAGAAACCTAACAAATTAAAAAAAATCTGTATGCATTCTAATA
>NW_006499431.1:877200-917694 GCF_000471905.2 Amborella trichopoda
ATAATACATTTTAAATTAAATGATATTATAAATATTTTGGGTTTGTTATTATTTATATAATAAAAGAATTATAAAATATTGTTGGTATATAATATTATAGTTAGTTAGGTTGTAATAATTTGGATTTTTTTAGCGGATTAGGGTTTTTCGCCAATTCGAGATTTTAGTGGCCAAAATTTCATCGATTTAGTCAACTATTTATTGTAGTCCATATATGATCATATACTTAATCCATGATAATTCTATGATTTCTTTTGTATGATGTAAATTTAATGATCAACATGAGTTCATACAGGGAAATAACATCTCAATATTCATAAATTGATGAAAACAATGAAAGTTAATAATGTAGTACCCCCATTTCTTATTGGATTCCTAAAAAACAACATTTATAATGAATTTTAATAATTTTTTAATTTTTTTTTAAAGTTTAATCCGAACAATTCGGCTCGATTCTCGATCCGAATTACAGATTTATCGATACGGATCGATTTTTGAAATACCCAATCCAAGTCACCGATCTATTTTTTAAACCACTTATTTGGGCTATGACCAATTAATCGGTCCGAGTTGCACTTTCTAACACACTAAAACACACACTCTCTCTCATCGAAGGCTTGTAATACCGTAAATTAGTTACACATTGACGCATACGTAATAAGCACATATGCAATGTCAAAAGTGTTTGGTGGGAGATCCTTCTCTTGGAGCCATAGATATTGAGTTGTTGACCGTGGAATCAATAATATCTATTTGAAGAAAATGGCTTTTGTCTCTCTGTTATTTAATAAAAAAGGGAGAAAAAACCCCATTTTTAATAAAATAGTATAAAATTAGGGTATGGTTTGTATAAATCCTAGGCCCTAAAGAATCAAATTAGAGCTACCTTCAAATAATGCCAAAAATGTGGTTTCAATACTAGAAATATGTTTGATAGCTTTAAAATATATGTTCATCTTTATATATAAATTTTAAAGCTTAAAAAATAGTGTAGATCAAGAAATCTATACAAACTTGAAAATCTTGAAAATTGACGGTTTACAAATGCATTACAAAATACACTATTTCCAAAACTTGAAATCCATTTTTTTCTCATGTCCATGCATCTTGACATCCAAATGGATCAATTTGAAGATATTTGAGCATCAAAACAACCTCTTCTAGTGAAATGATTGTTTAGAGCTTGGGCTCTATATAAGGGAAAGTTTAAATAGAGCCGAGGCTCTAAACAAACAAATTTGAGCATATCTCAAAAATTTCACTAAAAAAAGTTGTTTTGATGCTCAAATATCTTCAAATTGATCATTTGGACATCAAGATGCATAAACATGAGAAAAAAATAGATTTCAAATTTTAGAAATAATGTATTTTATAACGCAATTTTGGATTGTCAATTTTAAAGTTTTCATAAATCTATCGATCTACACTATTTTTTGAATCTTTAAATTTTATAAATAAATACGAAAATATATTTTAAGACTATCACAAAGATTTTCAATAATGAAACCACATTTCTCCATACTATTTGAAGGTAAGCTCTAATTTGGGCTCTATACAAAACGTACCCTATTATTAAAGGGGAAAACTCTCCCCGGGCTTATCGTCTTCTGAGATGAGACATGACGTGATCACGTGACATTGTGGGATCCGTATGTAAGTCGCCAATTATTTGCGTGAGTGTTGTCACCACCAACACGTCTAAACCTCTTTGTGAATGGAAAGATTTGCTATTCCCTGTTTGTGTTCCTCCTAGGGAAAAAATTTATACAAAACTCAATTTTATGTAAATGTGCACATAAAAAATCAATTTTATGAAAATCAATTTTACATAAATGTGCACATTAAAAAAAAAGTTGGAGAACCTCTTGACATCGAGATATATAGATTTAATGGAAAAAGAATTTGAAGTTGTAAAAATAGTGTATTTTGTAAGAATTTTAAGTTATAAACTAATGAACCTTGTCGCAAGTTTTCTAAACCATCTACTTTCAAGATTTTTAAATGTTTATAGGTCTACTTGATTGATACTATTTTTTAAATTTTAAATTTATAATTAAGATTGAACATGAATTTTAAGTCATTGTAAGCTTTACAACCCATAACTAGACCTTTCCTTGTTTTAATGTAGGCACATCTTAAACAAGCCTTACCCTTTTTATTAGCTAAGTTTTGGGGATGTAGCCTCTAATGCCTAACATGCAATTGCGAATAAAATAATTAAAAATAACTCCTTTTATGCCCCAAATAAATTGATGTCCCAAAATTAAACAAAAACCGTCCACAACTTTTGCCTGGGACGAGTTGTACAGTATTGTACCCACGGTATGAAAACTAGCTTTCTTCTTACCATGATGGTGGTCATCTTCGTTTCTTTTTCTTGAAGCTACCATCAAGAAGATTTAGTTATTAATTGAAAAAGAAACGACAATTTCATCAAGGCTAATTTTCTCTTTGTACTTTATTAACTTATCTTTAAACTAAAGCCTTCTTTAATTAGCTGAAATTCTAAAAAACTTGACACTTATCAAGGTTGCGTTGAGTTTTGCATACTATGCGTGAGGCGATTGTTTAAGTCCATACAAAGCCTTCTTTAATTTACATATAAGGCATTTCTCCTTTTCTTTAGAATGGCATTGAGGAAAACTCATTTAGATTTCTTCTTCAAGGTTACCATGTAAGAAGGCATTTTTAACATCTATCTGATGCAAAGACCACCCACAAATAGCTGCGATAGACAAAAGAACGCAAATAATATTCATCCTAGCAACTGGTGCAAAAGTCTCTTTAACTCCATAAGTTTGGGTAAATCATTTAGCCATCAACCTGGCCTTATGTCTCTCAACAGCCAGATCACTATTATATTTAATTTTATAAACCAATCTACATCTAACTGTTTTTTTCCCTTTAGATAGCTTAATAATGTCTCAAGTATAGTTCTTGTCAAGGGCTTGAAGTTCGTATTTCATCGCCTTCCTCCACACAGTTCGAGAAATTGCATCTTGAAAATTAGTTGACTAAGATTTATTAGAGTTAAACTCAAGAAAGAAAAATAGACAGGAGAAGTATTTTCATAGGAAATTTGATTTTAAATAGAATAAAAAACTGTATGGTAAGTATGAAAATATTGAAGTCTAGAGGAAGGTTAAGAGATCTGAAAAGACCTGGCCAAGGGGGGATCGGGTAGGGCCATGGCGAAGTCCTCTTCTTCTAAATCAGCTTGGTGAGTTTCCGATGTATTTTCAGCTTCAACTTAATCATTATGACTTATTTTCGGTGTCTCGAACACATCACTTGAACTAATATTACGCAAGGGTGAAACGACCACTTGAACACTGCTCCTGAGTCATATTTTCAAAACCACTCTCCAATGGGCTATAGAAATCAAACTTTATTTCAATAAATTGAATATCTCTATAAATATATATTTTTCTGGTAGTGAGATCATAACATTTGTATCCCTTTTAAGTAGATGAGTATAAAAAAATGATACATCTACTTGCTTACACTACGATCGATGCCGATCTCTAAGATGATATCTGTTCAAATCTTAGAAAAAACTGAGTTATTTTTTAAAAGGTAGAGAGAGTGGGGTCGATTGAATTATGAGCTCAGAAAAATTCTAGATCTATACAAATCCAATCTTTTTTTGAGTCCACTGGCAAAGCTAGCTCCTAATCCGTATTTTGATCTAAATAAAAATGCTTCTAAATTTAATTAAATCTAATAATAAATTAACTTCTAGAAAAAATTGAAATAAAGCAAAAAAGTAAATGAAGAAAAACAAACTAAATTAAACAAAGAAAGAAATATTAACCTATGGGAATCCGAAACCCGGACTTTTAGGCTTGCATTAAGCTGCTCTTTCGATTTGCGTCACCTTCTCTTTTTTTTATGCCTTTGATTACTGGAATTGGTAGATCTGAGGTTCTTTGACCTAGATCTAGGATTCTTAAAGCAAAGAGAAAATGTGAGAACTTTAAGTATGACCTATCTAGGTTTTTTTTTGGATTTATTGGGATTAGAGAAGAATTTCCTTAATTTTCTAAGGGTTTTAGGATCTCCAAAGGTTAAATATGAATTCTGGGATTTTCTGTGATTTTTTGGATCTTTTCTAATTTTTCAAGAATTTTCTAAAGACATTTCCTATTTTTGGGTATTTTTGGGCTATTTTTCTAATTTGAGAATTTCTAAGGATTTCTTGCTCTCTTTTTCTTCCTGTTTTTTTGGTTTATGGAGGGGGTATTTATAGGATTCAATTGGTGATTTTTCTTGATTTGTTAGAATTTTTCGAAATTTTTTGGATTTTTCTTGGGTCTCACAAGGACTAAATTGTTATTTGTTAAAAAAATTTATCCGCAAGTCCGATTTAGGCGATTCTTGGACCCTTGGAATGATCTAGGGATCTACTTCAAGATGGATATGTTTGCGTATTTTGAAGATAATTATATTGGGTCTAGATTTTCTACAGTCTACTAGGATTTGTGTGGTCCGTTGGCTCATATTCGAGGTTTTAAGGAGTTCCCTTAGTTAGAATTTCGAGGGTGTCTACACTACTTGAACGTTTATCAAGTTTATCTCAGTTGTGTCTAGCCACATGAACATAAAACACGCATGCAATTACTCGTAAATAAGACAAATCATTTTTTCTATTTTTCAAAATTTCAAGGGGAGATTTATCCATAAGAATTTTACTTGAAAGTCTATTAATCAAATAGCAAGCAGCTAAAACGGCTTCAAACCAATAAATAGTTGGAACATGCATCTAAAACATCAAAGATCTTGTAGCTTCTAAAATGTGTCTATTTTTCCTTTCAGCAACTCCATTCTGTTAGGTGTTCCAACACATGATGTTTGATGTATAATTCCAAGATTCAATAAATAATTAGAAAAAGCTTTGTTCACATACTCTGTATCATTATTAGTCCGCAAAATTCTAATTTTTCCATTGTATTCAGTGAAAATTAATTTGGAAAATTCTTTTAACACATAGAAAATTTCTGTTTTTTATTTCAATAAATATACCAAAGTGACACGAGATCAATCATCAATAAAAGTAACAAAATATTTAAAGCCAATATAATAATCAACTGGGGCTGGTCTCCACATATCAAAATATATCAAATAAAAAGGTTCATTTAAAACATGCACAGAAGACTGAAAAGGAAATCTTGTCTGTTTTGATAATTTACAAACTTCACAAGAATGAAAGTTTAAAGATACAGAGGATATTAAAATTTTTAAAACTTTATCTGAGGAGTGTCCAAATCTCCAATGTCACAATTTGTTAACATCATAATTATCTTGACTTGCAACCAAAACCTTATTCTTCTGATGGAATAAATATAGCCCATTCACCAATCTTCATCCCCATGGCCCGGTCTTGGAAAGTCACAGAGTTGGGATAAAAAATAACATTGCAATTCATGCTCTGAATAATTTTACCAACAAGCATCAAGTTAGAGGAAAATGATGGCATAAAAAGAACTGCAAGGTTTTGAGATTTGGAGAAAAAATTGGTTTTACCAATATCATGGATTGGAATCAAAGAACCATTAGCAATACACACAGGGTTTATATATTCGTTATTTTTTAGGTTGGATAGACGCTGTAAATTGTCAGTCATATGATCAGTGACCCCTGAGTCTATTATCTAATAAAATATGTCACCTGAAGACATAGAAGCAGAAGGTTTAAATGTATTCGAGAATAGAAAAGAAGGATCTAGTGTGGAGTAAGAGCCATTGTTGTTACTTGGTTGCTGATAATAATCACAGTTGAAATGATGAGTTTGAGTGGTAGATTTGTTGGGGTATCTACCTCCACCATTATTTTGAAGCCTTTTTGTTTCATATTTCTCATTATTAGCAACCAAAAAATATTTCTCAACACTTTCTTAAGAGGTTTTGAAATCAAAATTCATGATTTCTTCCTAGTTATGCATCCAAGTTTAAATTTTATAAAAAAAGAGTGAGAAACAACTTTCGACCAAGCCAGATAATTTAGTCCATTTAAATGAACAATAGTAAGTTTCATACTGAAGTTAGGTTCTGAATCTGCTATTTCAATAAAATAAAATAAATCAGAAAGACTAACCTGATCAGTAAGTAACAATTAAATAGTAGAAGATGCGTCAATCGAAAATAACCAAAAACCCCAATGAGCGCTATTGTTCTCTTTAAAAATTGCCAATATGTATCCAACTACTTCAACCCAAAATCAAGGGTACTTACATAAAAAATAAAAAGAGGCCATCAATGGAGAACAAAAAGAGGATGTGCAAATCCTTTTGATGCAAAAAACCGTCAAGGTCACGATCGCTGATGCTTAGGTTTGAAACCCTAAGAAATCCATCAACCAGAATAGTGTAACTGACGGTCCAAGATTTGATAATATGCTGAGTTTGTAGGAGAAATTTCCCTTTGATGCAAAATGAGAGACATAGCAAAGTCTTCTTGCAAGTTGCAGTTGGAAGGAAGGAAATGAGATTTTGCATATTAATGCATGGGAATGAGGTTTTGCATAGGTTTTGTATGTTGATGCCTACAACGGAGCCACGCAACACATTAACTTGGCAGGGTGAAACAAGGTGCATGCAAAACCAGTTCATTGCCCCTTTTGGATCGGCCACAAAAAAAAACACCCCACAGGTGCAAGTTAAACAACGTCGCCTTCAGGTAAGCAAAGCGAGAGAGAGAAAAGGAAGGGTGGAGATCACCCAAGCGTTTTCAAACCGATAGGCCGCAATAGATCACTACTGATGGGTCAGCCTGCTCTGATATTATAAATTCAAAATCATTTTTTTCTTTTTTAATATAGTTAATTTAATGATAAAAAAGTTATCTAGACAATTTGGAAAGAAAAAAGATCATTCTAAAGCTTAAATCTAAACATCTAACCAAAATGGACGACCTATGTTAATTGAGCTAAAAAAATACTTTTTAGGTGGTGTTTTTAAATATATTTTTTCGTGACTGAGAATGAAAAGGGTATATCCTTTAAATTTTGAATCAAACAAGTGGCCCTAATATAGTTTTGAAAGATTGTTGTATTATATTACTATACAACCGTTGCATGAAATCACTACCCACAGTTATTTTATATTTATAGTTGGGTTTAGCTATTATCTAGAGGGAAAAGTTTACAAGAGGTCTAGGCATTATCTTAAAAATAAAGCAACACCTCAAACCACATTGGAAAATGCATCTATGATTTCATATAACTTTCATCTCCAACTCTATATTTAGATATTTCATAAAAATTTGGATTGTAAATCTTGTAACACGTTATCTGGACTGTTCATTACCAGTATTCACATGCTAGATCTATACCATTTTGGAGCTTCGAATTTCATAATTAGGGGTAGAAAATGAATCTAAATGTCATCTCAAGAATTTCTTGTACCCAAAACGACATTCTTTTAGTAGGTTTTAGCATAATTTTTAGAAATTATTTTATTATATTACTATACAACTGTTACATAAAATCACTCCCCTTTAACTTGAAGCCCATGCCTTATGCTGACCACACCCTTATTAAAAACAAAGGGAGGATGTTTTGCTGACCACACCCTTATTAAAAACAAAGGGAGGATGTTTTGCTGACCTCACCCTTATTAAAAACAAAGGGAGGATGTTTTTTTGCTTGGTAGTTACTCTTACTCTTGCTGCACTCAATCTTATTTTAGTTTATCTTTCATTTATTTATTTAGATTAGCTATTTATGATCTGATCTGGTTATCTATCTAGCCACCTAACTAATTACTTTCAATCTATGGACACTGAATTGAATGCTTAATTAATATTGGGAGCCTTTTGTAAGGCAGGTTGGTGAACCCATGTGCAGGAACAAAATAATTGGAAGTGAAAGTTGGGCTCAACCATCACCTCTACCAAACCCTATTGAAGTCCCACCCTTAACGGATACCAACTACGCTCTTATTTCACATGAACCAACCGTTTTACTAGTTGAGCATATATATATATTTTGGAAAGATGTTTTATGAGTCCGCGGGTGCAAGAGCCTACTGATTCTTCAACATCCGATGTTGTGTAAAGCGCACGGGTCAAATTATATACCAATGGTGCAAAACAAATCCTAAAAAAGCTCATTTTAAAGTTCAATTTCTTTTTTTTGTCAAATTTATGATCAGCTTGGCTTAGATGATGGATCTCTAAAATTTTGGATAAAAAATCTATCTTTAAGATGAATTTTAGTCGACCGACTGATAAAAACCCATCTTGTTTTTTCTTTTTTGTAATTTTTTTTGCGAAATGTCAGTTCGTGCAACTTATTTCTCAACTTCTCCACCAAAACTCTTTGTATATGTTTGTGATTTAATAATCGAGATTGGCCAGCTACTAAGCTGAAACCTATGCCATTTTTTTTTTGACAGCATTTATATTAATGCATTTTCAATTGTGTATACCACTTTTTAAATGAAAGCACACTTGCAAAACACGAAAGGATAGTTAGTTTTGTGATTCAGTTGCCCAACACAACAGAATCAACTTTATCCATATGTGAAGTTTCCAGTAACTCCCTCTCTCTGTTTTTCTTTTACACAAATGGACCCGCTAGAAAATGACACAACTCGGGGACCATAGATTTTTACCCGAAAAGATTACACTTTTCCAAGAGAATATTATACATTTGTTCCATTCGATTAAAGCCTATCTAGAGTACTTGTAAGACCCCAAAATAATGTCTTAAGATTGAACATGGATCCTCCAATTTTTTGACGGCCAATTCTAAGTATTTAGGCATACAAAATTCATTTTCTCTTGAAGATACTCAAGTTTTTCTTGGGGGGGAATAAAGATACTCATTTGGTAATTCTAAGGTGGATCACAAATATTTCATATAAAAAAAAATCTCTTAATTATGTATTTTGCTTGAAGGAGTGATTGTACAGTGTGCTCTTCTTACAAGAGTAAGTATTGTTGCATTTGTGGAGCCTGCCTTGATAACATTGATATTTTATGGTTCATAACTCCAGTTTGTTGGTTTGAAAAAATGGTTAAGGATTTTGGGATAAGCCAAAAATGGTGTGCGTTAGTATCATGCGATTATCAATCCAAAGGTATCTGATTTCCGTCTAAAAAATTTATTATTTGCCCAAATTGATTTAATTTAGTAAAGAATATTTCAAAATAAATTTTAATAAATTTTGTAAACGTTAATAATTTTATTTAATGGGAGTTTTATGGATAGGAGGAAACATTTAAGAAATGCTATAATTGGATGCACATGCGGGTCCTTTACACATGTGATGTCCTAAGTGGCCAATAGGACTCCACGCATGCCGGCACTAAGGACCAATGTGTGAGGTCCACCATGCAGGTGACGTTCGAAAGGAAAGGACTCAAAAAAAAAAAAAAAATCAGAGTACACACAAATGATGAAAACCGGATTCACTCTCAATCATTGAGCATCTCGATATTTTTCATTAAAAGTTTGGGTTTGGGAGGAGTTCTATGCGTTAAAAAAGGGTAACTTCTTTCATTTACATTCAACTTTACAAGGTCTACCTTTGATCAATGGATCTAGTACAAAAAGCAACTGGTTTGATGAGGCTCACTTAGTGGAGTTCTGAGCTATTTGGCTTACATTAGGGTTACTATTTAGTGTCTAAGCTAGCTTGGTTTTGTTCCGTAAGTTCTCATTACATGTGCGTTCTTTACTGAGGAGTCCAAAAGATCCTTTTCTCTTTGATTTGAGTGCTTTTATATATTCTCCAGATAAAGAAGATAAGTTTCTTTCTATCGTTGTTGATCTCCAGCCCTTCCTTTCTATCTTTTGTTGATCTCCAGCCCTTCCTTTCTATCTTTTGTTGATCTCCAGCCCTTCCTTCTCAATTCAATGGCTAATGATGCTTAGGATGAAATCATGTTAGTTATAACCAAGGCATGGATGGTGTAAAGTTGACAGTTTTCAGGAAACCGTTTGGCCTGTTTTCTTTTTTTTGAGGACCTACACCCCCAATTCTTTATGGAAGAGAGAGAGATTTGTCCCATATCAAACTTGTGGGAAGGGATACGTACTATAAAGTTTCCCATCACGTAACAACCATGCGTTATACACATGTAAAAAAAATTGTCGATCCGGTTCGGAATTACTCGATTCGAATCGGAAATTGTCCAGAGCAATCCGGATCTTGCAAATAATTGGGATCCAAGAGAACGTTTTTGTTTTTTCAATTTTTTTTTAAGTTACAGTGATAAACATGCTTGGAGAGTGGCAACGAATAATGAACAAGCCATTAGTTTACTTTTTGAACTTTGATATCTTTATTTTCTATTTTTTAGGGCAACTTTTTTTTTGAATTTTTTAATGTCAAAACTTTAAAATTTATAGCGGGTTTTATTTATTTTTTTAATCATATGATATGGAATCATTTTCTAACAAGTTTGGAATCATGTTTATTATAATATTATAATTAATAATTGTACCGACATCCAGACAGAAAAACAACGTCTCAATATTCATCTATTTTTACAAAGTAATGAAAATACATAATGCATCACTCTTAATTTCGTTTAGAAACTAAAATAACACTATTTTTAGATATTTATAGTGATTTTTTAAAAAAACTTTTGGGACAAAATTTGCCTATTCGTATTATTCTTCGATCCAATCTACCGATCCGACATGGGTATGGCTGTGGATAACTCAAGTCACCAATCCGTTTTTTTAAGCATTGCGTTAAAAAATTCAAATAAAAAGTTCAACAAAAACATCAAATGAAAAACTACAAATATATTTAAAAATTAATTAAACTGCTTCTTTGACAAAACCAGCCGATTCTATCATATCACCAATATGGATCGGTGTGGCCCAACCGGTTCAAATGGGAACATGGTCGAAACCCAATATATTGCAGGATCTGGAATGATTAGGACGATTCTTGATCTAGATCAGGCGATTCCAATCCAGATCACCAAACTTTCAAATACTTATTACAACCAACGTGTTTGAATTTTAACATATTTAGAATTTAAATTTAAACTATAACCATTTTGACCATGGTTACTACTGAGTGGTCAATTTATTTCACTCAGTTTCGGTCCATATCCCATGCTATTTCCTTGATTCAAACATGTGATAAGACATACTCGTTAGAATCCTCTTAAATGGGGAAATCAGAATCCTAAAAGTTGGATCCCACCAAGATCGTGTACTTATCCAGTTAGAAACAAAATAGAAGAGAGAAAGAGCCATAATACGAGAAATAAAGCATGAACTACACAAGCCACAAGACCACAAAGATTTTTGTGGTTCACCCCAAGAGGCGTACATCTATGGGCACGACAAATTGAAATCTATTATACCAATGAAAGTTACATCATAGAGTTTGGAACATAGAGTTACCTCTCTAACCCCTCGATAAAACCGAGTCGAGCAAACCCTTTTAGACCCGCTCACTCAATCGACACAACCTACCGATCTCTCATCTCTATTCCACAGCTAAATTATCTAGGAAGAGATCTTTGAGAACAACTGAGACTTTAAATGGGGAAACCACCCAAAATCTTCATAGAAACTGCTTATCTACTAGAAACCAGGCTCTCAATCTATAAGAGGTACATCCATAGTGTTTCTCTTTATAAGAAGCTCTCTTTTCTCTGAAGGGGATACCTTGCTTCTCATGCACAAGCTTATTTTTAGACCATAACAATTTGAGAATTTTAAATTCTCGCATTACTTGTGATGAAAACTTATTTCACGAGTTATGCGCTTTCAAACTCACACCAAAGATTGATCATTATCCTCTTGATTCTTGATTGTTCTACAGTGAATGTATTGAGTCACCAGGCCATCCTCCAATGAGACTTGAGTTTGACCACACCTCCTTGGCTTAGTGAAATTACTGGGAACCATGGTGAAATTAGCACTGCCTCACACCTTAGCGTTTAGAGTTATAATGGTTGTCTTGAGTTATTCCCCCCATTTATCCCCTAGAAAAGAGTTTTGCACCCCGTGAGCTTGACTTCTATGTCCATTCAAATTGCACCCCCTGAGCATGACTTTTATCTCCATTCAAATTGCACCCCCTGAGCTTGACTTCTATTCCCATTCAAATTGCACCCCCTGAGCTTGATTTTTATATCCAGAAGGGTTGGAAGAATTATTGATTGAGTTGGATTCACATCGAGGTGTTCACAACAACACCCGAGGGCAACGAGGCAGGGCACGACTCTTCAACCGCGATGCCAAGCACCTTTGAATGGGAACAGAGTCGATCAGAGATATAGATTGGAGCTCTGCCAAATTATGATCTGAAAGGGAGATAGGCTATTGACCGCTCTCTTACGAACCACCAGTGGTTACCGGCTTATGGGACGATGAGGCCGAAAATTCGCAAACAAGAAGAAGCTTTAGAAATTCTAAAACAAAGAAGGGGAAAGATTTAGAAGATGATTTCAAAATAGGGAACTAGGGCTAAACTATACTAAATATGCAAAATACAATCCAAAGAAAAGGAGAAATTGATGAACTTACTTGATACCTGGCCCACAGGCCCGACACCTGGAGTTCGTGGTCTGGCTCGAATCTGAGATTGTGCGCCGACCTCTTTCACCTCTTAGAATTTGCTAATTGGGATTGAACAATGTTAAGATTGAGTAGGTGCTGACTTAGACTTGAACTAGACATCAAGCCTAGGGTCTAAAGGAAGAGTCTAGGGTCCATGGGTGTAACCAGTGGTTTAAAAAGCGGATCGGTGACCCTGATCGGGCATATCAAAAACCCATCCAGATCAGCGAATCGAAGATTCGGATTGGGAATCGGCTGAATCGGTCGGATTAAACCTTAAAAAAAAATCCGAAAAAATTATTAAAATTTATTATAAATGTTGTTTTTTAGGAATTCAATAAGAAATGAGGGTACTCCATTAAGAATTTTCATTTCTTTGCATGAATATGTTAATATTGATATGTTCTTTCCCTGCATGAACTACTATTTACCATTTAATTTACATCACACAAAAGGATAAACATAGAATTATCATGGATTAAGTATATCATCATACATGGACTACAATAAAGCATACAATTCGTAAGTTTTATAGGATATCGTTGAGACCAGCTTTGCTCTATGGGGCAAAATGTTGGGCGGATCAAAAACAATATACCCATAGAATGAGTGTAGCGGAGATGAAGATGTTGAGATGGATGTGTGATAAGACAAGAAGAGATAAAATTCGAAATGAATCTATTCGAGAGAATTTAGGCATGGCACCAATAAGCGATAAAATGAGAGAGTAGACTTAGGTGGGGTGGTCATATGTGGCGGCGATCAAGTACAACACCTGTTAGGAGGTGTGAGTTAGTTCAAGTGGAATGACTTAAAAAGACAAGGGGTAGGCCCAAAAGAACGTGGTTGGAAATTGTCCAAAAAGATATGGGGACTGATGGCCTCATTGATGATTTCCTTTAATAAAGTAGAATGGAGAACTAGAATTCATGTAGCTGACCCCAATTAATTGGAAAAAAAGCTAAAATGGTAATAACGATTGTTTATAATTTTCAAAAAAAATATTAAAGGGCATACTCCTCACTACACATTTTCCCTCACATAATTTGATTCAGGTGATTGGCAAATTAAGTCTTGGGAAAATTACATCCTTACCATTTTATTTTTGCAAGTTTGCCCCTGGTCCGATATTAAAAATATCGACTACCTTAGATCTTCAAACAGTGAGGTCTAAATGCGATCTAATGTCTGATGATAAAAATATCGGGCCACCTTAAACCTTCAAAAAATGAGGTCCAAATGTGGTCTGATGTTTGAAACATCCAACCTCCTTAAACCTTCAAAAAATGTGCTCTAAATGTGAGCTGATATTAGAAACATCAGACCACCTTAAACCTTTTAAAAAACGTGAGGTCTAAATGCAATCCGATGTTAGAAACATGGGACCGCCTTAAACCTTCAAAAAATGAGGGTAAAACGCGGTCGAAACATTGAACCAGGGGAAAATTTGTCGAAAAATAAAAAATTTCGAGGGAGTCGTCCATCCGAGTGATAATGGCCTATTTTGGGGCCTTTTTGTTATAATGGTTTAAAAAAAAGGGCAAACGTGTAAATTTCCCCTTAAGTCTTTGATGTATAATTTTAATTTGGTCAAAATTTATTTGGATCCAATTTTACTTTGTGGAAATTTGAGTTCAAAATTAGAAGGAAATTTGGATTTGAATGTGGCCAAAGGGTAATAGAATTAAATCCTAATTCTTGATTGTGCTAGACAAAAAGGGACTGGATGGCTGGGATCAGGCCTCTCTCACCCATAAGATTCCTAGATCAATTGATCTAAATGACAAACCCAAATAAAGGTTCTAGACCCACTAGTTAAATACTATAAATTTGAGGCTTTCCTCTCATTCTAAATTATCCCATCCAATTGAAGTTTTACTAGGTTAAAAGAGAGAGAGACGCGCTTCTAAACCCATAGGATGTAAATAGATTTTTAAAATAAAAATTAAATGTTAATAGTTCTATTAATAAATACAAGACTAGACTTGTTGCAGGAAGATTTAAACAAAAAAAGGCAATAGACTATTTTGACACACATGCACTTTGTGGCAAGAACTTTTACTATATGATTGTTTTTAGCATTTCCTCTATTAACCATCTAGTCTTACATCAAATGGATGTAAAAAAATTGCTTTGTTAAATGATGACTTAAGTGAATAAATTTACAAAGAACAACTTGAAGGGTTTATTATGACAGGTCAAGAGAATAAAGTTTGTAAATTAGTTAAATATCTTTATGAATTAAAGCAACTACCAAAATGATGGCATAACAATTTTACAATGTATTGATGTCAAATGGTTTAAAAGAAATTCGGCTAATATAAATGTACGTACAATAAATATATAAAGTAGTTGTATCATAATATGTCTATGTGAAGATGATATGTTAATTTTTTCCCCTCATTTGAAAATTGTGGAGGAAACTAAAAGTTTCCTAACATCTAATTTTGATATGGACTTAGGAGAGATTGATATGATGCTAGGTATCAAAATAGTAAGAAAAGAAAAAGAATTAATATTAAACATATTGAAAAAATACTCAATAAGTTTGAGCATATTGAGAATAAGCCACTCAATATAGATCCTCATATAAAATTAAAAGAAAATTACATATATATCCATTATGTTTAACAATATTACAATTTCACCTAAAATTTTACGTTATTACCACTCTACCCATTCTATATCCGTTGTTACAATATTTTGTCAGCATTTTTAAAAAATGACTAAAATCCCTTTTTAGATTTTCAAGATCAAAAATTTACATTTGTTCTAATTGATAGAAATTTTGCAATTTTCGAATTTTCAAATATAAAAATAATAAAATCCAAAAAACTACAATTTTTAATTTCCAAAATCGAAAAATTACTAAATCCAAAACTTCAATTTTTGGATTTTCAAAATCCAAAATTTACTCTATGTTTAAATTTTCATAATCCAAAAATTGCATTGTAGGTACCTTTTTTCCTTTTCATTTTTACTTCAGATCCTGAAGATCCAAAATGAGGGCCTAAAATATGCGATTCAAAAAAAAAAAATTGGGGCTCTTAAGAATGGTTGTACATGTAAGATATGAAAAATAAATGTAATAAATTAAAGAGAAATGAAGGGAAATGTGTATCTGAAATATAATATGGTAAAGTAATTGATATTTTAATGTATGCAATGAGCATCATGAGTCCTAATATTGCAACGCAGTGGACAAACATAGTAGATATATGACCAAGGCTAAGTTGGAATCCACCTGAGGGTAGTTTGAAGATTAATTTTGATGATTTTTCTTTTAGAAAACCCAAGCAACATTGGCTTTGAGGGGGTTTGTAGAGACAACGACGGTGCTATTATTTTTTGTTATACTCGTCCTTGTTGAATTGGAAACTTCGTTGCAAGTGTAATGATTTGGAAAGAGAGACAAATGGTGGGGTTTTTTATTATTGAAGAAAATTCTCTTAATGTTATTAATCGTTGTTCTTATATTTCTAAACCCCTTTATGACTGAGATCTTTATGGCTAAAGGATACGGATTCCTTATCTTCTTTGGTGGTATATTTCCAACATGTTTTCAAGGAAGCGAATGGGGTTGCAATGATCCGGCAAAGAAAGGAGTGACTCTTAACTCTTTAGTTATTTCTTCAGTTTTGCTTTAACCAATGTATTGTGATTCTATACCTTTCAATTAAAGTTAAGTACTCTTTCCACAAAAAGAAAGATAGACAGCATTGACAAGCAATCTCTCGAGTATTAAAATATTTGAAAGGTGCTATCAATTATGACATATATTATATAGGTTATCCTGAGGTTTTAGAAAGAAATACTGATGTAAATTGGAATATGGAAATCATGCACTCTCTACCAATATCTGGATGAATTTTTACATTGTGCGATATCATGGGGGTCATCAAAATAAATGTGCATTTCACACTCAATTATGGAGTTTGAAATTATTAATTTAGATTATATTGGTAAAGAAGCATAATTGCTAAAGAACTTATTACATGACAATGGCCATATGGCGAAAACCGATACCTTCAATCACAATATACTGTAATAATCATGCTACCATTACGAAAGCTTGCAATGACTGTTATAATGGTATATCTATACATATTGCACGTAGGTATAATTCCATTAGAATATTAATAAGAGATGGAGTGATTAGTATATAATATGTGAGGCTAAAAAAAAATTTGACTAATCCTTTTACAAAAGGCTTTTACAAAGGATTACATTGATAAGTTGTCAATGAGAATGGGATTAAAGTCCCGCTAGAGGCTGTAAAATAATAATCTACAGTGGGAATCCAACCCAGTCTTGTTGTAAATTCAAAAGTTCTAGGTTCGACATAGTAATAAAGTGTATGCATGATTAGTTCGGTCACTAGACATAAAAATACTCTAAGCACCCATTCTAAGGAAATCCAGACTTTGGATAAGTCTCGGGATGACTTGTATGTTTAACTTTAAATGTTGTCTATGACTTTAGGCCGTAATATTTTAAATACAATTTTTGAAGTTTGACCGCTTTTTATGAGATGTGACTCATTTCTAAAGTACTTATAAAATCGAGATATAAGATAATGCTCAAAATATGCTAGTGGTTAAAGACACTAGGGTTGGAAATTATTTGTAAGTTATACCATTGGTCTATTGAATAAAAAATAGGGTTCAAAGAAATATGCTACTAGAGAACTTTATGGACTTTATAGTGTATACTATAAGTGAAGGTTCAAATCAAAAGATACCTTCATTGTAAGCAAATAATATATGATTTTCGATATTTTTTTATAATATTATGTAATATTGGAAGAAATGTTATTTTTTTTGTTTTGACAAATTCTAATTAGTATTTCAAAATAATGTATTATTTCATGTGGTTTTCTTGAGTTTTTATTATTTGTGAGAGAGAAAAGTGTAGGATTTAGTCCCATTAAAATAGAAAGCGAGGATTGGTTGGTATATATATGTGAGCACTCTTATGCCTTGTATTTATATAATAAAGGTGAGAGTGGTTTACATGTGTAGAGCACGTGAAGTGTGCGATATACACGCATATGTGTGTGAGGGCATGAGGGTGCTTGATGATGCACTTTGCAAGTTGGTATCGGTAGTCCTTACCTGAACATATGTACGGGTACGGCTCGAGGCTCACCTCATTTTTATGACACACGACCTAGATCGATCAACAGCCCTTACCTAAACATGTGTGCGGGTGCGGCTTGAGGCTCGCCTCATTTTTATGAGACACGACCTAGATCGAACGATGCGTAATATGGCCATGCACGTGTATGCATTGATCCAATTGCTATTAGCCATTGGTCAATGGAGGTGTGTGCATAATGATCATTGGACAGTTGATAACCGTTGGATTGTGATTGTTGAAAACTGAATAGTACGTGCGTGCGTTGATCCAATTGCTATTAGCCATTGGTCAATTGAGGTGTTTGCATAATGATTATTGGGGCAGCTTCAACCGTTGATAACTGTTTTATTCACTTGGAAACTGAATAGTCACATGCCCAAGTGAATAGTTGTGACTGTCCACATAGTGAATAGTAGTGACCGTCCACATGAACAATCACTGCTAAGAGTCTATTTACTCTTACAAAGGGTTCAAACCAGTGTTCGAAAAATCAAACCAGCCTCGAAAACCGGTCGGTTAGGTTTCAGTCAGTCCAAAAAGTGTCAAAAAGAAAAAAAAAAATACAAAAATATCTAAATAAATATGAAAAGTATATTTAAAACATGATTAAATCAGTGTTCAAAACAACGGATCGAGCCAACTAGTAGGTCCTAGCCTGATCCGATTAGTCCGACCGTTTCCGACTTGATCGGCGATTAGTGCCCTGATTTTTTTTTAAAAAATGCAATTTTGGTAAAAAAAATCCCAAAAACCTCAAAAAATCTCAAAAAAATTGTAAACAATGTTTAAAATTTACATGTATTGTTTGTTTATATTATCACATAAAAAATAAAAAAAATAAATATTATAAGCACAATTGGGTTTCAGAGAAAATGAGTAGGCGCTTAAAGCAATACTTTTTTAATGATCAATATATAATAAATATATATATATTATATAATATTTAATCAATATATACTATATAATATAAATTACATTAATAAAATAAATATAGATATATAATATATAATATATAATATATAATATAATATAATATTAAAAAAATTATAATATTTCAACCAATTCTGGTGCGTCTAAGTCTACTCGCCCAAAGCAACAAACGTTGCAGCTAGCAAATAAAAATTTGTAATAACCTATAAAGTTTTAAGTAGAGAAGTAGAAGAAGGAAAATTATTTCATGAGGGCTTGACTGCATTTCTACAACATGTGCTCCAGAGGTATAAAGCATCCATCTTAAAGATGGATGCAAATAGGTAGTCTTTCTAGAAACAAGTGTAGCTAACAGTTTAAATGTTTTTTTAATATAATTATTATTTCTAATTTTTCAAAGCATTTTTTTTCATATTCATGATCTCCATAAAAAATTAGGAAAAAAATATATTTAAAAAATATATTTATTGCCAAGCTCGCATTTCTACAATATGCGGGTTGACAGTATAGAAACCGTGTCTATAGAAGAATAGGAAAAAAAAAGAAGAGAAATATATAAAAAAGTTATAAGGACCGCTTTACTAACTATGCACTATGACATTGCACTTATCGGCCGATTTTTAGACCAAATCGCCAATTAGTGGCACTAGTCAACCGATTAGTGCGTTGAAAAAATTCTTACATGCATGACAGTTGGAAATGGGCCAAATAGGGATCGGCCAATGACCGATCCCGAGTTAGTCGGCCCACTTTTAAAAAATCAACCGATATTTTAAACACTGGATTAAACAAAGCACATCCCAAATGAAGTTGAAAATTAGTGAAAATTTGATTTTAAAAAATCAATTTGTCCTTAAGGGTATTTTTGAATTTTTTTAAAAAGATGGAAAAATATAAAATAAATATTCATGGCAAAAAAACTTTACAACCTTTTCAAAATGATAAAAAAAAACATTCAAAAACATATTACAAACAAATCTCTTATTTTGGGAGATATTATGCAAAATGTTTTTAATTATTTTTAAAATACTTCGCCAGACCACCAAAACCGGCCAAAATCATATAGGCTAGTGCCTAGTTCGGATTTGATCGGCCAAGTTTGCGAACACCAGTTCAAATAACCCTTTTTTAACACTTTCCTGCTTGTTTATTTATCATCCCTTTCTCTCTCTACTTGTTCTTCTCCATCTATCTCTAAATTCGAACTCTCTTACGTACTCGTTTCTTTCTCATAACTATAATTCTCTGAACTCATTTTTCTCCTCTTGATTTCAATGCCTTATTTTTCTTGTATACCGATGACAAGTTTGCGCAAATTATACACACGGTTTCTAGTGTACAGAAAGGGCAAATATTTTATCGAGAAAGCGCCTGAAAACATAAATTATTTTATTTCTTTTTCTACCCCTATTTTCACCCCCATCAACCAACACCACCCCGGTTCTTCTGGCTTCCACGCCTAGAGCAGTAAACTTTTATAAAAGAATCACAATTTCTGAATTTTAGAACCTGAAATAAGTGGGGGACCTTTTGTAATTTTGCCCCACTTATATTATAACTTAAATTACTAAAATAACCTTAATTGTTCTAGATTTGAAACCCAAGAGAAAAGGCATATTATAAGTTAAATTACTAAAAAAACAGTTGATAATGGACATGAGGGATATTCATTTAGTTGATAAATTGCTTGATTTGTCACCTCGTCCAATTTGTAAAGTGAACCGACCATTTCATCATAATTTTCCTACATTTGGACCCATGGTTGTTAGGGGTGGCAATGAGTGAGGTATGGGTCGGGTCCGACTAGACCCAGACCCATACCCGAATGCATTTGGGTCTAGGTTTTGGATTCAGATCCGACCTGTTGAGTCCAAAAGTTGTATGTATACCTGTTCTTGTGGTTCCCGATCTATCTGTCTATTGCCACCCTCACTAAGAGCTTCTTTTTTCACCATCATATATCCAAATTATTGGCAATAAGTTCACAACATGCCATTAGATTTCAAGTTGTTTTCTTATTGTATACAATATTTAATACACTCAAACAAATAAGGCTTGAAGTATTTTATTTCCATTAGTTTCCGAGTACAGGTACGGTGGTCGGGTCCAATCGAACCCGAACCCATATTGAATAATGTTTGGGTTCAGGTTTTGGACCCGAACCCAACTCACTGGGTCCATATGTTGGACCCCTATCCATACCCATTCGGGTATACCCAACAAGCCCGGGTCGGGTCTAAGTCCATTGCCACATCAGGATTGTTTAAATGTCTTCTTTGGGTTAGAGAGAGAGTTAGAAAGAGAGAGAGGGAAGGCATGTCGTTATGGGATTTAGATGAAAAACAGAACGGAAGGGATTCTAATTAAAGTCCATAGCTCAGACAAAACATAACGTTTGGTGCCGATAAAATCGAGAAAACCTGTCCGCATCTGTTTTAAGACCATCAAACAGAAAGCGCAACCCCCCGTTCTCTTTAAAAATAAGACCGTTGGAACGAGCCCCCCTTCCTGGAAAACAAGAAAATCCGACCGTTACCCTCACACACAAAAACAACCCCCTCTCCCCTAAATAAATCTCTCTCCCTCTCTCTCTCTACGCCCCCTTCTCTCTATAGGAAGTCCAGTATGGTCTCCAAGGCCAGGAAGCAGCCGACACCCAAATCGGCAAAAATCCGAACGGTGACACTCAATTCTGGTTGTCGGAAAACTCCAAAGAAGCCTCCGTCTCCATCTTCTATTCTCCTCATCTCCTCTTTGAGGAAATCTCTCGGTTCATGCAAGCGCTGTGTCCTCAAACTCCTCTCTGGTGTCCTGAGGCCTTCCGATTTCAATCACCGAGGGAGAGGTTTTCACCCCCACAAGATCCATTTTGATCCTGAACCCATCAAAGAAATTCCTGTAAGTTCACAAAATGCTCTACTCCCTCCCCCAAATTTTCCCTTCAAGGCTACCATTTTCCTAGACCTTGATGAGACATTGGTACATTCGTCATTGAGCCCACCTCCTGACATTTATGATTTCGTTGTGAACCCATCGATCGATGGTCATATATCAACTTTTTACGTCAAGAAAAGGCCCGGAATTGATGAGTTTTTCGAGTTTATTGAGGGTAAATTCGAGGTTGTTATTTTTACAGCTGGGTTAAAGGTATATGCTGAAATGGTGATTGATAAGATTGATAAAAGAGGAGTTATTAGCCATAGGCTGTACAGGGATTCTTGTAAAGAGGTTAATGGTAAATTTATTAAGGACTTGTCAAAAACCGGTCGAGATATCGGAAGAATGGTCATAATTGATGATAACCCGGACTGTTTCTCTCTTCAAAAAGAGAATGCAATTCAGGTTAGGCAATTTGTCAATGATTTGTGGGATACAGAGCTCAGTAAGCTTGTGAAGTTCTTGGAGGTTGCTTTGGGTTTTAATGATATAAGGCAGGCTATAGCGCGTTATCATTCACAACAGGGAGAGAGGCTAAATTTGTAAATTATTTGTGGGTTTCAATTTATTTATTTATTATTTATTTGTAATTTATTTTTCATTGTTATTGTATGGGTGCCTCTACTATAATGCCTTTTCTGGTTTATGGCCCTGTAATAATATATTATGATATATGGAGAAACTCCAAACTGGGTCCTGTTGCTTGGACTGTCTTAAAGAACATCAGAGCTATATTGGCATATGAAGACTCTCCTCTTATCTTGAAACACAATCAAAACTCTCTCTCATTCACTCACTCTCACTCTCTTTAAGGGGAAGGGGGGAGGTTTGTTTGGGGGATTTTTATGGAGTGCTAGTTTTTTCTGCATTGGCTTTGAGTAATTTGGACATCAGTCTATGGGTAGGTTAGGGTCTGAAATTCAAATTGGTCTGTTGATGCAAAAATTGTAGGAAAAATCTGAGGATAAAGTGAAAATTAAAAGTTAAAGTTGTAAAACTCAGAAAAACAGAGGACCCAATGAGGTGTCTCTCGCAAGCTCTATGTCAATTAATTCGAGATAGTATTTTCACTCCTTTAAGTGTCACGGCAGCATATTTGTCCCTAGGATACATTCAACTCCCGACTTAAACCTTTTCCTACTCTAGCTTGCAAGTTGAGACACCCTGATCCCAATTGAAGGAACTATAGAAAACCGAAGAGCACCAGAACGGCCACCATGAACCCCAAAATCACCTAGAATCTAAAAACCTGTACCCTAACACCCAGATCGCCCTGTATCGTCCATCATAAAGGCTCGACCCTGAAGTTGGAACCCCAAGAAAGACCCCTGACAGCTGGAATGGACCCAATACAATAGAAGACACCACCCGAAACCAAAGGGAAAACAATCTGGACTCAACAACCCCATCAGTGGTGCCAACGACAGGGGTGGCCTCGATTAGAGTGTTAGCACAACTCAGGTGACTCTAACGATAACGATAGGGCCAATGAGGTCTAGAGGGAGGTGGCTCGAGTCACCAAATTGACACTTAGAAATGTGGAAGTGGAATGTCATCATTGACTCCAACACTCTGCGTAGTAGTATTGACGTAGTAGCATCGGTCCCTAATTGGCTCAAATTGTCACCAATCGGCTGACATTACAATGCTAAAAAAACAATCATCATTACACTCGCGATGGTTATACCATTGTTAGAGGTTGGCAACAGTAACATCGGTTTTTTATTGGTTCAAACTACTGCCAATCTCCTAGCATTGGAATGCTCAAATTGTAGTGAAAAATAACCATCATTATGTTGCCATGGGTGTCCCCATCGTCAGACGAGGGCATCAGCAGCGACTATCTCTGATTGGCCAAAATCACCGCCAGTGTCAAACCTCAGGATGGTCAGATTGCCGCAAAAAGTAACCATCATTGCATTTATGATGTTGGTAGCAACGTTGACATCATAAACAACAATGTTTTGGCCAAATTTGAATCAGAAGACACTTGTAGTGGTGTCAATGCGGCTGGTAGTATCGTCTCCCATCTGACACGCTACCTCCAAAAATCACATCAACCATTATTCAAGGGGTTTCATCTTATGCAACCTGTAATCATAATAGACAAACGCCACTATCAACTTCTGCATTGTCAAATATTATAGGGTGCGGTTTGTATAGAGCCGACACTGTAAACAATCAAAGTAACGTGCACCTTCAAATAGTGTTGAGAAATGTGGTTTTTGATACTGGAAATCTGTGTGATAGCCTTAAAATATATTTTCATCTTTAATTATAAAATTGAAAGCTTCAAAAATAGTTTAGATCGAGCAGATCTATGAAAACTTGAAAAACTTGAAAATTGACGATGGTCTAAAAATGCATCAAAACAACCTCTTCAATTGACATATTTGAGGTGGGCTCTAATTTGATTGTTTAGAGCTTGGGCCCTACATAAACTTTTTCCAATATTATAAAGAAGGCAAAGCAAAATGACACCCATACTAGCTTTGGCCAGCCCGACATTAGCTTTTGTATCAGATGGCCCAAATTCAATCCCAAATTTTGGACAGTAATTAAGAGGGCCAAATGTCTATAAATAGGAATCCAACCCCCTCATTTTCAAAAATAGAACTTTTAATCACACCTAGACTATGTCGCTCTAAAATGGAACCTTGCTAAACCACACACTAACCCAAAACCCTTTAGACTCTGTAGGCTTAGACTTCAACCTAGCACATCCAAACGCATAACCCTGACATTCTTGGACCTCCCTAACCTCATTGACTTATATTTGCCTCGTTTGATGGACCCAGAAAGCTCGAAGAAAGTTGGTGCACCATCACTGATATTGAATTGATACCGGCTTTAGGTATCGGGCTTGGGAGGGCAGCTTCAGGTACGCTTCCCTCCTCCTTCTCATTTATTTTATTTGATTCTTTTTTGAGAAAAACCTTCTCCAAATCCCTTCCCCTCTTCTTGAAGATCCCATTTTTTGGGATTTTCTCACGAATTTCCAATTTTAGTAGTATTAGAAGCCAGCATTGCTGCCGATCTATGTGAGCAGCCTTATGACTAGTCTCTTGCCCAAATCATAATTTGACGGGATGCATCCTCTACCTAACTCCTCTCAACGTGTTTAAGCCTAAAAATCAGGCGGTATCTTATGCCGAAATGTTTTATTATAGACAGTTCGGTGCACACCATGGTGTCTATCAAGCTCTTAAAATGGATAAACTTCTGAGGTAGGGTGGAAACTGGTCAGGGGCTTTTTGAACCTTCGGAATCTGGAATGGTCAGTAGTGGCGTCCGCACCTGCTCTCTCCCTAAGTTGCACCCCTTTCTTTTGGCTCTAGTTCTCCCTACTTTGCACTTGCGACTAGCAACAATCGTACCCTAAGATCTGAGAATGCATGTTTGTTTCTTTGCTGAAAACGCTGCCAACAGCCTCATTGGCACTACGACTACCCCCACTATGGTTATCAATGTTCACAAATCGAATCGTTCAACAAGACATGGCCCAGATGCGGTTTAACCAGCCTAACCGATAAACCGGCCAATTCAACTGCTCTAACTGGGCAAGTCCCGAGTGGTAAAAAAAGTGTTGAAAAAAATAAAAAAGATAAAAAAAAAACTACTAAAATATGTAAAGCATATAAAGAATGATTAAAACAAAGCACACCCAAATGAAGTTGAAAATTCACAAAAAAAATGGATTTTAACTAATCAATTTGTACCTAGGGATATTTTTAAAATTTTCTAAAAAATATGGAAAAATATAAAAGTGAGTATTAATAACCAAAATAATTTTTAATCTTTACCATAATGTAAAGAATATTAAAGCAGTATTAAAAAAATCAACTCAGCCAAAGTAATCGGGAGCTGGCTGACGCGAGTTACTCAGGCGAGTACGAGTAACTCGCTCGAGTCCAGTACATTTTTTTAAAAGAAAATGAAAAGAAAATTTAAGTTATATATAATATAGGTCATTCTTTTGTTAACCGAGTAGTAAATGGTGTACTAGTTAGTGCGTCTAATATTAAAGGACCTCTTTATAAGAGGTTTCTAGTTCAATTCTGGTGGGCAGGTATTTTTTTTCTTTGAACTCCACAAAAGTTGTTTGAACTCCAACAAAATGAAGTCTTAAAAACATATGTTGAAGTTATATAACGAAATGAAATTTAATTGTCAAAGCTGACTAATAAACCATTCTAATATATCTAATATAAATTTCAGGTAGTATTCTATTTAAAGTTTAAAATACCAGTTGATCACCAAAACCGCCCAAATCCGGAACCGACAAGTGGCCGGTTCCAATTTAACCTAGCAGTAGTTAGTCGTTAGATCACCCAGATTTGTGTGGGGTCCGGTGACAGCGAGGCCGATGCCATTGCCGACACTACGAGTACCTAAATTGACACTTAGAAATCTCAGCTGTTGTATTCCTGCTTTCTGTAGTTTCTTTGATTTCCTGCTTCTCTGAGTTCGGGATTTGTCAATCTTGGCACCAGGGGCAATATCGTTGACATTAGCACTACCTGCATTGGTATCAAAACTCCTACATTATGTCTAGTGGAGTTTGATACTAGCTAAACCACTGCTAGCGTTGACTCTGTCAGTACCCTCGTTGGCACCCAGTGACCCCAAAAATTTTCATCCTTTTTTCTGATAGTCTAGGTTGGTTCCATTTGCTTGCCTACACCTCTTCTTTACATTTTTGTAGTAAAAAGAAATGAGGGCCACCGCCTCAAGTGCGCTTCTTGGCGGGTCACCCTTGACTTCAAGCGCACTCCACTTCGCACAGTCTGTACCTCATGCTCACCCTTATCACGTGACCTCTCTGGGGCACCTCGTCTCTTCACCTAGATTGTGCCTTTGATCGGATCCCCAACTCAAGGCGCACTCAAGGCGCACACGACTAGGCACTTGCCCATTACCTGACTACTTTGAGGCACCTCCCCCCTTCCCCCTACCACTTAGACCGCACTTGGCCAAGCTTGGATCTACGTCGCTCAGGCTCCCTCAAAAACTTGGGTTCGATTAACCCGCTCTCGAACAACCGCCTGACCTCATGAGCGCGTGTGCAGCTTGTGTGTCATGTTCGGATAGGTATGTCCAACCATGAGAAAATTTTAATAGATGGATTCGAGCACCTACCCCACCACAGTTTGAGTTCGTGGGATAAGCCCGAGCTATGACCCTCTTATATCAATGAATGAAAGCACTCCAACTGTCCAGCAACGCAGTTTGAATTTGGCCCCCTCTCTAAACTCAATACCTCACCTTAACACTTACTGAAAAATTGCTAATGAAATCCCAGTATAATGTACTCCACTTTGGTGTGCTTTTTATGGGTAAATGGCTCTAGTTTTGGGGGTAAAATAATAGGGGGAATAAGTGAGAAAAAGAAGAAAGAAGAGAATAAGAATGAGTTGATAAAAACTTGTTTTTAGAAGTAGGGAGAAGAAAAAGATGAAGTAAAAGAAGTAAAGAGACAACCCAAAGAAAATTGGGCACCCTCCCGGTGTAACCTCTCTTAAAAGGTATTACCGGAGACAAGGAAAAGCACCAAGCTTGAAGCCTTGGTACCCAGACGATTTGGAAAGTGGAGTTGCAAGATTGAACCTATAAAGAGCCCCTAAATATGATCAAGGGATAGAAGAAAGTGAGAGAGAGAAAGAGAAAGATGAAAGCCTCTCACAACCCGAATATTGTGTAACTCGATGGTTAGAGTAACAAAAGGGTTAGAATTCTAAAGAAAGCTGACTCAGGATGACCTCGTTCTGAGTGACCGAGTGTAAGAGAATCAATGTCTCTTACGACCCGACTACACTAAACGAGCTACTGGTTAGAGTGGCAATCCAAGAGTTAACCTAGAGCACTATCTCCGGACGACCCCGAATCAAGCGCTTAAGAAGTGAAAGAAACAACGAGTAAAGAAATAAATAAAAGAATGATGAAATAAAAACAAAGTAAACTAAATGAGCAGTTGAAGTATGGTTTAGAGAGAGAAAAGAATGTTTGAGGTAAGAGAAAATGGGATGAATGGGTCAAAGAATGATGGACCCACCTATGGTGTGGATCCGGACACTAAAGGGAGATGAGAGGATAGAGGAGGTGAGAGAATGGAGAGGGAATGGAATGGACTCGCCTAAGGCGTGGGTCCAAGCTCACAAGGGGATGAGAGAGAGATGAGGACAGATAGGAGTGAAAGAGAAATGAGGGCGGATAGGGGCGTGTATGCATTGAGAGGGGCGGATGAGATGAGAGAGATGAGATGGGCATATAAGGGTGAGAGAGTAATGAGGGCAGATAGGATGAGAGAGATGAGAGGGGCAGATAAGGGTGAGAGAGTAATGAGGACAGATAGGGTGAGAGAGATGAGAAGGGCGGATGGGGGTGAGAGAGTGATGAGGGTGGATATGAGAGAGAGAGATGAGTGATGGATGGAGAAGAGAGAGAAAGGGGCTGATGGAGGAAAGAGGGAGATGAGAGAGTAAGAGAGTGTGAGAGGGGCAAATGGAGAAGTGAGGGAGAAGGAGCAGATGGAGAAGAGGGGATGAGGAGAGAATAAGAGAGTGAGAGAGGGGCGGATGGAGAAGAGAGATGAGGGAGGAGATGAGGGAGAGGGTGAGGGAGTGAGTGAGAGAGAGAGAGAGAGACGTAGGCTAGAGAGAGTGGGAGAGGGGGGTGGACCCGCCTATGGTGCGGGTTCGTGACCCGAACAAGAGGGAGAGACAGAGTAGCTTGACCTGTCTTAGGTGAGGGTCTAGGAGTTTGGATGTAGGAGAGAGGGAAAGCGAAAAGAAAGAGAGAGGGAGAGGGTGAGGGCTTGGACCCACCCTCGGTCCAAGCAGGAGAGAGAGAGAGATAGGGCAAGAGGGAGAGGGGAGAGAGAAAGAGAAGAGAGAGTGAGAGAAAGAAAGGAGGATGAGAGAGAAAAAAGACAAAGAAGAGAAAAAGCGGAGAAAGAGTGGACCTAGAATGAGCTTGAGCCTAAGTGCACCTTCATTGGTCCATTTGCATGCTTATGAGAGAGAAAGTGGTCCTAGTCTTCAGTCAAGGTTAGGATTTAAGGTCTAGATGTTTAGCTTATGTGGGTCTGGTTGAGGTATGGTGTATGGAATGGGTTCACGTATATGCTAGTTAAGGTGTGTACGATAGACTATGGTGTAGGCTAGCTAGGGTGTCTAAGATACTATGATGTATGGTGCCATATGCTATATGGTTTAGGGTAGGGTGTAGGCTAACTAAAGTAGGGTGTATGAAGTAGGATTGGAAGCCAGGGATTCTAAGGTGTATGGAAGCTAGGAGTTCTAGGGAGTATGGGATTGGGAGTTGGGAATCCTAATGGAGTTGGAACTTTTGAGTTCTAGGGAGTGTAGGGTTCCTAGGGGTATTTTCTCTCTTTAGAATGTTTCTTTCTCCTCTCATCTTGAATCTTGAACTTGAGAATAAATCAAAAGAACAAGCAAGAATTCAAGAATTTGCTCCAAATGCTCAACAATTCAAGAGTGATTTCAAGAGTCTAAGAGCTTGATTACAAATAACTAATAGAGTTACTACAAATAACTTGAGCTTTTTATATAGAGCAACCACAAAACAAGGGTGGAATGCTCAAAAACTACCAAAATTATCAAAAAATACATATTTTATGAATTAAAATAATAATCCCGTTTTTTGACAAAATGACCAAAATACCCTTCAACCCTTTTCAACAAATGACAAAATCATCCTACTATGAGGGGCATCTTGCCATTACTAGGTCTTAGGAGCTTTTTCGGACGCTTACGGTGGTAATTCGGGCGATCAATCATCGTAGAATCGATGCTTGAACTATTGAGCACGTTTTAATACCCTTTGATCATCTTGAAATGGATTTTTAAGGAAGAACCCAAAATCCAGCCAAGTTTCATAAACTTGTGATTCTTCGACCACCAATCAGACATGATCTATGATGTTCCAAGCCTTCACTTTGATCACAAATCGAAGGGGATACTATCATGATCATTTTGTGATAAATTTTATGCATTTTGGTCTCCGTTTGAGCATATTCCAACTTTGAGAAGTCACTGGAAAATGGGATTCCGGCGACCGAAAAAGTTTGCCATCTTCGACCTCAAAATTCATGTCATCCAGTCTCCGATCATATATAAAAATTATATCAAACTGTAGCTCTTCGAAGCACGGTTGCAATAAACCCATACTTGCGACGATCCGACATCGGGATCTTGAGCTATGGCCTCTCAAATAATTGGATGTTATTCTTTTTAAAAATTTGAATTTTCATATTTCGAGCCCATCTTCTCTCTAGAAATTCTCACATTTCAGGCCACACCATGACGAGTGTCATATATCAAAATGAATGTGTCATCGAGATTTAGCTTATGTCCGAATTTGAGCTAAAAAACTCACTCTTTTATGGTAAGTTAGGTCCATAATGGTCTCGGATAGAACTGAGATTTGGTACCTAAGGGTTTTTCGACGTTTTGGATCCAATAGAGGTAGTCTGATACTATTTTGAGATCCAGAAAATAGGGCTATAGTTATAGGGTTCTTTTTTAGCATGACAGGAACAACGTGATAGGAACTGGATTTGAAAACCAAGCTTCGTCTTGATCATATCAAAACTCAGCGGAATGCAACGAAACTTTGTGGGTGTTCTTAGGGCATCTAAAACTACCTTCTCATACAATTTGAGGTCATTCTAACACTTCTTCAGAAGTGGCCCAAATTTAGGCTTATTGTTGTAGTGTTCCCGTGGTCTGGCGATGTCTTTGGCACCGGTGGAACGAGGTTACTACCGGCTCTCTCCTTATTCACCTCAAGGATACAAATACGTCAAAAATGACGTATAACAACACCTTCAATCGGTCTCCTGACTCGATGCGCACTCCACTTGGTACGATTCGTGCCCAATGCTCATTTTTTTGTTTATGCACTGCTACCTGCGTGATACACTTATCACACGCGCACATGTGCTTGTTTACACATTTGTTTACCCATTTTCTCCACACACGCATAGCCTGAGTGAAATAAATTTTCAAAATCATTTTTTGAAAGCCCTATATCCGGTCTTAAGGCTTCTTGAACAGGCACCTAAGTCCTAGAGGAAGGGCAGTTGAGAGAGCAAGCCCTCAAGGGGAGCGCACCTTCTGTATATACCGGCCTCTAAGGGAACCCCACAATACTTTGGTCTCATAGCCGCTTATAAGTAGTTTGGATCAAAGGTGGCCCACCATAATGCTCACTTCATTTGAAAAAGTTTACCCTTAGCTAGGAAACCCTCAACCTTAACCTGACCTACTAGGAGTTTAGGGTCTACCTAGGTATTTCGCTTCACTTTGAGTGGTTAGATTAATGAGATGTTCTTCGACCCAGATATGATGGTGAGTGACTCGAATACCGAGTCTACTGCCTCATCTCGTATAGGAAGGAGGTGTCAACCAACCGTACAGCTAGGCACTATGCTGCCATTCCTTGGGACTATGAAAGTCAGGCTCATCCAATAGGCTTGGCCAACCAGAAACCATGGTTAGACTTCGTGCCTATCAAACTGAGGGTTAACTAAATCTTCAGCTAGATGACATCATTTCTATACTTCATTTCTACACTGCAAGGAGCACCCTGAATAGTCAGGGCGTCAAACCAGGGCAAGGTCAGGGCCGATGTCTAAGCTCTCCACATTGAGCAAACTGATGACCGTAGTAGGGGCAACCCCAGAATCCCGGCGAGTTCTATCATGTAAAATAAGGAGGTGCCTGGCAGGCGTAGTGGCTCTAGTTTCTCTATCAGGGGTAGCAGCCATAAGATCAACCAACCCCCTCTTAGAACCAGCCCACCTGTAGTAGGTAGCCCTAGGTAATCAGAGCTTAGGACATAAGATCATACTTATCAATATTAATGTATTTATAAATAATGTGTACTCATGTAAGGGGATCTTCAATCTTGACTTAACTAACAGAATATATACTTTTTCTCTGGGTATTGTGATTTCTTGTAACTTGCAACATGTTAGATTAGGACATCTAAATTATGCTTTTGTGAAATCTAGGCGCATTCTTTGAATATGATTATTTATCAAAATAAAAATCAAAGGCATACGTACAAGTAAAATAAGAAGGCTATTCTCTTCGATACAAAGGAATACCAATTATCAGGCCCTGTAAATAGTGTTATTTATTGTTTAAATAATATATTCTCAAGATGAAGAAAATGATATTTAACCACATTCACAGATGATTTCTATAATTAAATTTTGCTTAATTACAAATATGAAGCTTTCAAAATGTGCTTGTTTTACAAAGCAGGAGATGAAAATCAACTTTATAAGAAAATAAGATCTTAAGGAGTGATATAGGTGGAGAGTATGTATCAAATGAATTTACAAGTATTTATGAAAATCACGCAAGTGAGAAAAAGAATGGTAGCTTGGTGGAAATGATCAACTCATTGTTAAACATTTTGATTTACCTTTGAATCTATGGGGCGAAACCCTACTTTTAGCATGTTTATTATTGATAGAGTGTTGAAATGGGTATAACCCCATATGAAATATTCTTCAATAAGAACTATCTTTAAACATTCTCAAAGTGTAGAGATGACAAGCCTGTACAAGGACCTCGAACCTCTAGTTGCGTTTATGGGGTATGCACAAAATAGCAAAGCATATCAATTTATGGAACTACATTTAAATACAATAGTTGAATCAAGAGATGCCGAATTTTCTGAGAACCAAATCATAATGGTGACTTATGAATGAAAGTACTATACTAATGAGTGATGAACGAGATAAAAAATCAAATGCACATGATGAACTCATGGAAAACAATAGTGATGAGGTAGCAAAACTATGAAGAGGAAAGAGAGCAAGAAGAGATCCCATGTCTAATTTTATCCCTAATTTTATATTTACCTAGAAGAAGCAAAACAAAATAAGGTACTAATTATAATACCAATAGCTTTCAATTTTTGAGTGTTCTCTCACATAATATTTTGGAGGTATTATTCATAAGGTATCTATTAGAATATCAAACTTTCAGGGTCTATAATCCCTGAGATGAAAGTGGATGGCCTTGTAATGGGCTAATTTGCTATCAAAATCAACATTAGAAATGGATCAAATTTCATGAGGCATATCATACTCATTGCTTAGTCGTTTGTGGTGAAATTTGGACCACTAGATCCATCTCTGAGTTCTTTATCAACTTGCAAAATTTTATCTCAAAAGGATTCACCCTCAGAAAGTCACATCATCTGCAACTAGGAGTCCTCATCTGCACAAATTTGAATTAGATATTGATACAACTCAAGTTGATTTGAGTTCAAATTTGGAATAGGGTATCCTCATGGGAACTTGAGTTAGTTTTGTTTTAAAGTCAAACTATATGTTTGGATTTAAATTCAAATTAAGCTTATCCTCTCATGATCTTCTGAGAGAGAGGTGGTTTCAACCAATTAATATTAGATAAGCAAAAAATCTGCCCATGTTTATCATCAAGAAACCCCTATGAACATCTCATTTATTGAATGGGAAAGGGGACTGATCCTACAAGAATCAAAGGGGAATGTGACACTCCATTGTCAGATAATTTTTCCATGCTCTAAGTAAGGCCAGAAGCACATGATATTGCCCTTGACCTGCTGTGCATGACAACCATCTGGATAGAGAGAAAAGACTTAATACCAAGACTCACTTGAAGCCCAAATTGAAAAAGACAACATCCATGCATTATATCCTGCTATAAAAGGTATCATATGCCCATGAGTGCTGATGTTTTCCATTATTAGTACACTTTTACTAAGATCCGAAATATGTTTCAAGGCCTAAATCAAGAATGTTCAAATATGTATATTGGTTTGATGTTGAAAGTCTATGGAACTCTTCCCAAACTCATTAATGTATGCGAAATCCTTTTTCCACTCTATGGATCCAAGGGCAAATTTCTTCCCTTTGTTTATTGGTTTCTCTTGTTCCTTTTATCATATTTGAAGTTATAGTCATATTTATTGATACATGAGGCAAATAGTGATTTGATGTGATGTCCATTGGGTTAAACAAGTGAGTCCACCAACACAAACCAAACAAAAGAGTGTGTAAGTACTATGTACTATGCCCAACTCGCCACATGTGAGTGTGCTTCAAGCCAACATGGAATCTAGCAAGGTGTAGTTGGTTGGGGGGGGGGGGCAATGAAGAAATAAGAAAATCTTTCAGCGAAACAAAGCCCTAAATATATAAATTTTCTTTGAGAATTTGTCTAAAAAATAAAAAATCTCCATTATTTACAAAGCAACCAAAAGTGGAATAATGAAATACATTGGCCAATGTAACATTCCTGGGCAAGACAAACACACTTGAGAAAGATCCTTAGAAAAAGAGTTGTGCAATGCGACATGAGTTACTAGCGACTCGAGTTATTTCACTTCTTACGTCATTCTCATGTCATAGTCTTCCGAACTCCTCTTTCTCTAATTTTCTCACAAGGTTGTACTTGACCTTGGGTATAAAATCAACCCTAGAAGTGAGCCTTTTGGTTGTTTTTGGATTACTTTTGATACAAATCTAGCTCAATGGGCCTCCACAGTGGGTGTCAAACTATTTACAAATCTGTGAACTCAATTTACACCGAACTAAATCAAATTGAGAAGAGGTTATAGAAGGGGGGTCCATCAAATTATGGACCACAAAAGGTTAACCTTATGGCCTTCCTTCTATGGTCAGCTAGTTGCACTAGCTAGAGCTTCGCCGAAACTGAATGGGTATATGCTTGAGTGGAATGGCCTTTTCCTTAAATCTATGAGAAAGCTTGAGTTAGAGACACTTGATTCAAAGCTTGGATTGAGTAGAATGGATTTATGCTTTAGAGACTAGGGAGTCCAGGTGCTTAGGACAATCTTGGGTTTGCTTAAGGCATGCAATGGGCCAGATTTGCAGAGGCTTTTAGTTCACTTGAGGTTTTATGTATTTTGAAAGTGTCCTATGTTGGGGTTGAGACCTAGTGTTCCTAGCACTTGAAGGGACAAAATGTCGATAGGGCAAAGTGGAGCACTTGAGTCCTATGTTAGGGTAGACTCCTAATTAGGAATGGTTTTAACATAATATGGATGGTTTCTCCTAAGGGTTTAGGCGAATTAGGAAGGCTGGAGGGTAGTTTAAGTGGGTTTAGATTCATTTAATTATGCTTCCCTAATGATGGGGCTTCTATGACATTTCTAGTACGTTGGTTATTGAACACGGGTATGGGTTATGTTGCACTATGATCTATCTAGCCTAGTATGCTCCCTAGTGTGATTTTGGGTAGCAACATGGCATTTTTGAAGGACAAAAGGGTAGCCCTTAGGCCCAAGGTAGTTTACTAAAGGTGACTAAGTAGCAATCCTATAGTTTTAGGGTTCAGCCAGCTAGGAATTCCTTTAGCCAAAGTAAGGTTCTACAATGTGCACACTGTACACTCACTCCCTGACGTAAACGTATTTTTTTTAAAAGAATTTGGATCCATTTTAGAATTCCAAATGATTTTTTTCCAAAAATAAAAATTTTAGACTTTTGATCTAAATAAGTATTGTATTTTATTTAAGGGATCAAGTCTACAATTTACTTTTATGGAACACACTATACACTTCTTTACAAAAGACTATTTTTCTGAGTTTTACATGGATTCGAACTTGAGCTGGTCTTTAACTAAGAAACCACACGTAACTCGTTTTGGAAACAGTCTGTCACACAAAAAGAACAAAATACTACAAGTGATCAGGTCTATCACTCATAGAAAATATAAGTAACTTGGTTTGAGATTAGGAGTTCTACGTGTTTTTTTTTTTATAGAAAAAAAAAAAATCTCAAAATGGAACATGCGCATAAAACATGAAAAATAATTATATTTTTTAAATACTATAAAATTGTAGGAACATAATTTCCAAAATTTCCCCTAATTTCTGTGATTTCTTCAAATTTGTATTTTCCACGTGTTCTTAGTTGTTTGTTTTTCAGTTGTCTTATTTTGTGGGGTTCAATGATAGGAAGATATTGGTATTGGTGGAATGGAAAGCAATGAAACAAGCGTAAAGTGTGGATCAGTGTTGGACTAATTTACTTTGTTTTTCTATTAAGAATGGAAGGTATAATCCCATTAGGGGTGGTTTTAGTCTCTCTTGATCATGTTTAGATGACGGGTGCCTACTTGTGCGCGTATTTGACATGTTTAGATGACGGGTGCCTACTTGTGCGCGTATTTTATCAATCATGTTCTTCTATTCTTTTGTATCAAATGTCATATCTTGAGTAAAATACATAGGTTCATGATTTATAATAAGATGCGGTAAAGTTTTACACTGGCTGCATGCCTAACGTAGCCCATCACTTTTACCCGAACTTAGAAAAGGTTAAGGAAAAATTTAAAGATCCCACCCTTGTTGACCTATTTTGTTGTTATTCTATGAAACTAAAAAGAATCTCAATGTTTTAATGTCATGGGTAATTATATAAGGGCAAGCTTTCTGAGCTTCCCCTACAGCATAGAGGACTAAGATTGTCCCAATCACAATGTCACGTTTCTACACTACTTTATTTTAAATTTTTTTACTATAAACTATTTTGACACAAAATTTTGGACGTTCAATCCTCTATTAAACTCACGCTAGCAAAAAATATAAAAGAACATATTTTCAATAAAATAAAATGACCAAAATACCTCTGAAATTTTCAAGGGGTATTTTGGTCATTATATTTTATCAAAAAATTATTTTTACTATTTTTTATAGGTGCGCCCCAATGAGAAGATGGCACGTACCGAATTTCATATTCATACAATGTGTATAAAAAAAAAACTAAAAATAAAATACTTTGAGACGTTGGATCTAAGATCAAACGATGAGTGGCTCTCTTGATCAAAATTGGACGGCTAGATGGTAGGGAGAGGATAGAACTTCTATGTTGTACGGGAAGCATAGAAACTTTTCCCATTATATAAAAGGTGTGGTTTGAATAAGTTTGCAACCTTAAACAATCCAAGTAAGGCGCACCTCTAAATCTTATCATAATATGTAAATTTGGTATAAAATATCTTAGAATTATCTGAAAATATATTTTTATCTCTAATTATAATATTTTAAACTCCAAAAATGGTTAAAATCAAGTAGATCTATAAACCTATAAAAATCTTGAAAATGGATGGCCTAGATAATGTTTTACAAGATGCACTATCTCTGGGACTAAAAATCTTTTTGTCTTTTTACATTTATACATCTTGACATCGAGATGATTAATTAGAAAGAGTTTAAACATTAAAACAATCCTTTTCAATGTTTTGTTTTGGTTGATCTTTAATTCCAGGTTGCAACCTTATATAAACATTTTCATTGCGGTTTGTCAAATTGTCCCTCTCTAGGGGCCGAGAGGGTGATCCATCGGTCTTTTCATATAAACAATGAGAACATTTTCTGTATATATCACACACTAAAATAAGGAAATCGTGTCTATTTCTCCATCCACAAAGGACCGATCTGTTTCCATTATAAATTGAGAACTAGCTAGTTCCCACTAGAAAATGGGCAGTTCTATTTGCTAATTCATTCAGTCAGATCACCGATCCAGACAGCGAATCTACACCAATTTTCCATATAGACAATCTAGGTCAACCATCCATTTTTGGAAACACTAAACATTTCTATATTTAAGCGTTAGTGCCAAACAAAATGAAATAACGTTTCTTTTGAAGTGCCCATTCAATTACTCAAGTAAAAAGTTGGTCTCCAAAGCCGGATCCAAGTGAAGGGAAAGGGGTCCAAACCCTGCATCAAAAGAAGAGAAAGGGTAAATTGTGTTAAACATCACACCCGTTTCAAACCCAAACCCTAATAAAAAGCAACGCAAAAACCAAAAACAGAACAAGGGGAACCCCACAACCACTTGCACACTCTTTCTAACCTAACCATCCTGCCTTATTTGCATCAATGAAAGGTTAAGGCTCTAAACAATCAAATTAAGGCACACCTTAAAAATACTCAATTTAATCACACCTCAACCTCTAGAAAAAATAGATTTCAAGTTTTGAAAATAGTGCATCTTGTGATGTATTATCTAGACCGTCAATTTTTTAAGTATTCATAAATCTGTTCGATCTATACTGTTTTTTAATTTTAAAATTTTATAATTCAAGATGAAATAAATTTTAAGGCCATCAAAAAGATTTATATGCTGAAACAACATATTCCAACACTACTTGAATATGCAGGATTGTTTTTGTTCAGGGCCTCAGCTTATACAAACCTCACCCTTCCATCAAAATTTGATAGCAAACATTTAAAATCACCTTAATATTAAAAAAAAAAAATTAAAATTAAAATCACCTTCTCTTGTGCCACATCAAACAAAGAAAAGAGAAGATTGCAGTGTTCATTCACGTGTGTACTTTTAAGTAATAACACAGGCACACCATGCACACTCTGTTCTTTCTTATGGAGAGTCATGTCATAAAAAAACCCTTCATTGTACACACACCATGAGCATTGAATCCGTACTACTGCTACCACCCATTTTGAGAAAGGACGGTGGAAGAGGTTCACATTTATTTATGAATGGCGGTCAGAGGTAAATGGTAGCATAAGGCCTAGGCCTTACGAGAAAATGCTTCTTGCACCTCAAGTCTCCTAGAAATTGCTGGTTAATTGGTCAGACAATTGCAGATCTAAAAGAAAAAACAAGATAATTTTTTTTTTTTTGTAGTTCAATAAAGAAGACGGGCTACTTGTGTTGTGTTTTTCATATAGGTTAGGAGGTTAGTTTTTTTTTTAGGTAATTCAACAAAAAAAGACAAGTTATCAAGGTTTTTCATATAGGTTAGGAAGTTTGCTTTTTTTTAAGGTGTCATATCAGCCGGATTGAAAATCACAATGTAGTAACTAAGTAGGGATTGAAAATCACAATGTAGTAACTAAGTAGCGAGGTGCTACCACCACCATCCAACCTCTTTTCTATTAATGTTTTATTTTTATTTTTTTTAATAATTTAGTGATATATGCATGCCATTACCCGTTTTTATCAAATAGATAAAGAGTTATCTTTTTAAGATATTAATGAAATGGTATTAATGAAGAGAATAAAAACCCGACATGGTGATTGGGATGTGGGTGCTGCCACCGCAACCCCAACCCCAACCCCAACCCCAACCCCAACCCGTTTCACTTGCTATGCACACTGTGGAGTGTATGGCATACGGGGAACATAAATTAGTGAGGGACGTATCACGTGTCTACTCTGTTAATAAACCTACAGCCTCCAAAGCTGACAACGGATGGTACTGCAGGAACATCATTACTTTTCCAAAAGTGAATGCGTAATACTCTCCGAACCTTCTCTCTCTTTCGTATTTGTAGTGGCCACCACTAACTTGCTCGCACGGACGCACATAACTTGTTCGTACTTGTGATATGTCTCCAATCTAGTGGCGGGTCTCACTTAGGGCTAGCAATGGACCGGGAGGCCTCGCATGGCCCGGCCAGCCAAGTTGGCTGGAGGGGCAAAATTAGTACTAATACGGGCCCAGTTCGGCCAGACACGGGGCCTATTTTTTTGTTTTTTTTTTTTCTTTAGTTATTTTTAACCCGTATAGGCACAAACAAGGCTCGGCTTGGGCCGGTGTCATGGGGACAAAAACAACATAAAGGTCGGGCCATTTGCCACAGTTGGTTGGACGTTTATAATCCATCTCTCAAAAAGCCCCGAGAAATAGGCAATGGTGTTTCCATTGGGAAAAGCTATGTGACCTATATATATATATAAAAGTAATGATCATGCAAGACCCACTCGCATCTATGTGTGTAGAACTTTAAAGGAATATCATTAAATTTAGCACAGATTTCTAAAAAAGTTATTATACGAGTATGAGATTTGATTTTTCTAGAAATATGTGTCAAATTTAATGGTGATCTTTTGAGATCATTATATATATATATATATCAGCCTACGGGCTGACAGCTACAGTATCAGCCTACAATCTGGGCTCCATCCAATGGTTACAACATCATTTCGTAATACAATTTTTTTATATAAATTCAAATCACTTGAAATTTTGAGTGTCTATTATGCAAAAATATGAGAATCTAACAAATATATAAAAATAAAAATTCACAAAATAAAAATTGACCAAAATACTCTCGAAAAGGTTTGAGAGTATTTTGGTGAATTTATATTTTACGAATTATTATTTTTATATTTTTATTAGGTGTGCCTTAATGAAAAAATGAATGCTTAAAATTTCAAGTGATTTGAATATATAGAAAAACAATAAAAATTCAAATATAAAATAAGATTGTGACCGTCAGATCGGTCCAGATTCAATCTGGACCGTTGGCTGACACCATAATTGTCAACCCATGAGCTGGCAAAACCCATTCATATATATATATATATATATATAAGCAATGATTTCATTCAAAAACCATGGTATGGCCATTTGTTTGATCCAAATTTTGAAATATATACTCTTTTCATTCTCATGAACAATCACAAAAGAGAAAAATATGAAAACACAACTTAGAAAGTATTTGTTAGCCCAATTAACATAGGTCATTCATTTTGGTGAGATGTTTAGATCTAAGCCTTAGAAAGATTTTATCATTTCCAATTTTTTTGGATGGATTTATCATCATTAGATGAACAATGTTAAAAAATAAAAACATGGTTTTGAGTTTATAAAGGCTAAGATCTTGAAATTCACCAAATGAATGGTCTATATTCATTTTTGGAGGGGACCAATTTTAACCATATCTAGGGTTTAAATTGAACTTTTTCCTTTTTTTTGAATTGATTATTGAGATGAACAGAGAGTTTGTGTAAAATTTTAGGTCATACAAATACCACAAATATGGTTTTTTAGAAGTGTCGTTAAATTATACTATAATACAACTGTTGCATGAAATCACTGCCATATATATATATATATATATATATATGGATAGCTTATATGAACATAT
>NW_006499431.1:919612-933933 GCF_000471905.2 Amborella trichopoda
ATTATTATTATTATTCTATAAATGATTTTGAAGCCAAATTTGAGGCATGCATAGATCTATAGGAGTGCCTATGATAAAAATAAAGTAAAATTATACATATATCTGTTATTTTTACGTTATTACGGATGTACCGAAAAGTTTCCGTTATTACATGTCGGTCCATTTTTTACATTACATAATGCAAATTTTTAAAAAAGATGACTTTATCGTTTTTTTGTGTGTTGAACAATCGAATTGATGGGTTTTTCGGATGTTTAACATCCAAATTCAATTTATTTTCGGTTGTTAAACAATGTCACATTTCAGAAAGCTTGCATTGCCAACATCCGAAAATGTCAAACATTTTCAGATGTTCAATGTCACATTTTCGGATGTTAAACATCCGAAAATGTGACTACGAAATTCTAGAACCTTAAGGAAGGTAAAGTCGTCTTTTTAAAAAAATTACGTTATAAAAGATAAAAAACGGGCTGACATGTAATAACATAAACTATTTGGTACATCCGTAATAACGCAAAGTATAACGGATATGCATGTAATTTTCTCTAAAAATAATAATAAAAATAATTTAGATGACAAATATTACCTAAGTACCCCTGAAATTTGTAGGGGCATTTTGATCTTCTATTTTTACAAAAAATATATATTTTTTTATTTTTTCTAAGTTCACCTTGATTTTATGATGGGATCTCAAATTTCATCCAAAAATGTTATGCAAAAAAAAAAAAAAAAGAAAAAAAGAAAAGGGTGGTGTAACATTGTAGTATGAAAAAAAGAAGTGGGACCCCAAAATTTCATCCAAAAAATGCTTTATAAAAAAAAAGCAATAAAAAAAAACAGTGGTGTAACATTGCAGTATGAACGTGTTGTTGTGTCCCACATAGAAACATTTCGCTTATAACCCCACTCTCAAAGAGCCCTAAACAGGCAAAATGGTCTCCTTAATGACCGGACGGCCACCCCATGTAATGTCAAGTGTAGAACCCCCAACTCGCATTTAACGGGTCAGAGAGGCCCCTCTCCCGACAAACCCGAGGGCACCATTCCTCGATTTGCGAGGCCCAAGGTATTGAGAAAGAGAGGTGGTGGGGTGGGCGCGAGTGGCGTGTGACCGGGTCTCTCGGGGCAGCAAGGCCCTGGCCACCACCTCACTTGCGTGCTCGAGGCGAGGCGAGCCCAGACAATGCTGAAACAGCCGCAGGACGACGAGGAAGACGACGACAACAGAGAGGAGGAGAAGGAGAAAGACGAAGACGACAAGGTTGCGGTGGTGGCTTCTTCGTGGGAATCGAAGGTGCGAAGATCCCAACAGCAAAAGCTCGAGCAAGAGCAAGCAATTGGAGGGATCCTTTGTATGTTGGGCGGCGGAAACATCGATCATGAGGAATGTGAGAGTGGTGCTCCTCCTCCTCCTCCTCCACTTGCGTGGGCCGAGAAGGTGCTTGCGAACGGGGACTTCTACACGGGGCTGTGGTCGGAGGGCCTGCCCCACGGGTCCGGCAAGTACCTCTGGACGGATGGGTGCATGTACGAAGGCGACTGGTGTCGCGGGAGGACCACCGGCAAAGGCAAGTTCTCGTGGCCGTCGGGGGCCACGTACGAGGGGGAGTTCAAGAACGGCTTCATGGATGGGGACGGCACATACACAGGGGCGAGTGGGGACACTTACCATGGGCGGTGGTCCATGAATCTGAAGCACGGCCATGGCTTCAAGAGCTATGCCAATGGCGACTACCACGAGGGCTCCTGGCGGCACGGCGTTCAGGAAGGGAAGGGCAGATATGTGTGGCGGAACGGGAACGAGTATGTCGGGGAGTGGAAGGGAGGGGTAATGCACGGCAGAGGATACTTGCTCTGGGCAAATGGGAATCGATTCGATGGAGAATGGGAGGAAGGGGAACCCAAAGGCCATGGCGTGTTCACATGGGCGGATGGGAGCTGCTATGTGGGGACGTGGAGTCGTGACCCGAGGGAGCAGAGCGGGACGTATTACCCATCCCGCGGATCGGCTGGGGGCGGCGGGGGTTGGGATCAGCAGGATACCATTCTGACGGAGATGATGGATTGTAAGGTTTCGCCTGGGGAGACGGTGTCGATATTGCCGTCCCAGAAGATGATGAGCTGGACGGGGGCCGAGGCCGAATTCATGCATAAGCAGGCAGTGTGGCGGTCTTCGAGGGTGGCCGACAGCAGCGGCAAACCGCCAGTTACAGGGATGGGGAGGAGGAGGGGGTCAGTGGATGGGATAAGGAGAGAGAAGGGATTCGATAGGTTTTGTATATGGGAGACTGAGGGGGATATTACGTGTGAGGTAGTTGACAGGAGCAGTGGCAGTGGTGGTGGTGGTGGCGGAAATGATGATTTAGCAATGCTGAATAATGGTAATTATAATAACAACAATAATGTTAGCCATCCGAGTAGTAGGCAGTCGAGGATGGTGGCGCCTCTGGTTAAGGAGGCGAAGAGGCAGGGGGAGACGATTAAGAAAGGACATAAAAATTACGAGCTCATGCTTAATTTGCAGCTGGGGATCACGTGAGTGTGCCTTCACTGTCTTGTTTTCCATGCCTTCCACTCATCAGATAATCCTCTGTATCTATGACTTTATTTAGAAAGTTATTGGTCTCTCTCTCATGGTTCTCAAACCATCAGATTGTTTCCACCTCTGACTGTATTCATGAGGTTATTGGACTATTAATATAATTTTTGTGTGTGTGATCATGTTTGCTAATCCGATATTGACCTGACAGATTTTATTTTATTTTTCATAAAATTGTTATTCTTCTTTGATAATTAGATATTTTTGTCTGAACATTCTCACCTGTCAACTTTCCTCTGTAGCTCGAGCTGATTTTGGGGGAGTGCCACTTGCCACTTAAACCATTTTTCAATATTCAAGGGTGGGATATAAAAACTTGTCTTCTGCTAGAATTTGTACTAATGTTTCGGGTGGGAGTGGTTAAAAACATGACCACTAATATCGATCCCCTGATTCTACCCTCTTCATTTTCTGTATTTTATGTGTTTCAAGAATTTGGTTTTCTTCCTTGGATAATAGTTAAAATGCTCTTTGATTTTTAAGATTTTAACAGATTATACTTCTTTGCTCGGTATGACTTTATACTGTTAGTTCTTTGGTTTCTGAATGCGTCTTCTGCTTTTCTTCATAGGATCTGAAGAGGGAATATTTCCAATTTGCTTTGTTGGGTAAGATTTTGGTAATTGGGATAGAATTTACAAGAAAACTCCTCAATTTCTGAAAATTTAAAACTTGTTTCATCACTGTTTAGATGGTAGGCTTTAGTTTTAGATAGGGATAGAATTGAGAAGAATACCTTTCATATTCTGAAAATTAAAGACAGCTTCATTTTTTCCTCTATGTATAAGATTTTGTTTCAGCTTGGAACTGGATATGAATGTAAATCTCTCAACTTATGAAAATAAAAAGATCTGCCTCCTTGTTTTGTTGATTGTAAACCTTTGGGTTAGACTGGGGCAGCACTGTGACAAAAGGAAAACTCTTATGATTTCCGACTTCTGAGAGCTTTCATGTTACTTCCTTGTTTTGTTGGGTGCAATCTTCAGATCAGAATTGTTTATGGCTTTATCACTTTGTGCCATAACCTGTCTTCTTTGTGTTTATAACCATTCAAGTGGAACTTGAAAGAGATTTTGTCTCAATGGCTGCTCTTCTTCATCCTTGATGGACTAGTGCATAAAGGAGATGAAATATGCAAGAATTTTTTATCTTACAGTGGGTTCACATTGCACTTGCTAAAAATCTAGGCTCGAAGAATCAAATCTGGTCGGGAATGGGATACAGCACTAGGGCTTTCTGAATGCATAGCAGATAAAGAATCAAATGAAAGTACAGAACTAGTGTAGTGTGTGTGTGTGTTTAAAATTGTAATCACAGGAAATTATTCTTACCTCTCTCTGTCATGCTCTTGGTCATAAAGATTTCACAAGTTGGAAGGTTATTTACCCAGATAGTGACCTAATTATTTCGATCTTATCCCGGAACGAATAAACAATGGAGTAGTTAATGATTTTGGCCTCTAGAAGTTGTTTGGACCTCTTTTGAGTACACTGGTGCATTGCACGAGAAATGTAGAATGGACATTGAGGAACATGCTTGGTTCTTCTCTTTGGGCTGTTTTGACTTTAGTTGTTGTGAACCACAAAATCCTTTGCCACCATTTTCATTTCAGTAAGGAAAGGAGCTAACATTCTAGGTTTCTCTATGTTCATGACCAGGTGTGATCTAAAACATTTGCCCCATATGGTTTTTAAGGTTGCGATTTCTTGTTCTAATTGATCATGTGAAAAGCATTGGACATATGGTTCTTTTCATGTACTTTATGAAATGTTTACTTTATCATTGTGATTCTTTGAGATTTGTTAATGGAAACGCAACGAGTGAGATTTTACATGGTCGATAGATTCTTTTTTTTTCCTGATTGCTGACTGCAGTTACTTCTTTTCTACTACTGTTGTAAAAGTGCAATTTAGCTATTCAATCTAAGCTATGGTCTCTGAATATAAGTTCATAGTTTAAACTAAACAATGTTTGATGCCTCATTGCAGGCATTCAGTTGGCAAACCTGCTCCAGCCCAATCACGTGATCTTCGTGCATCTGACTTTGACCCTAAAGAAAGAATATGGACACGGTTCCCTCCTGAAGGATCAAAGCATACTCCGCCCCACCAGTCTATTGAGTTTAGATGGAAGGACTATTGCCCATTAGTATTCAGGTTTGGCCTTTGAGTTCTTCCAAAAGCATAAAATTAGATGTCATTGTTGCGAACCACATTTATACCACGATCCAAATGTAAAATGGTATATGATACTTCAAGATATATCCACCTTCTCTGTTCTCCCTGATGGATGGGTGTTGATTAACCTTGGGGACCCTGCTGCATATTTAATCTATAAACATTCATCAGTGAACAAGGAATGGTCGATGCAATCTTGGTGTACCGTATGTTGCAATCTAGGAAACTCTGTCATTGGGTATCAATCGAAACTATGAAGGTCTGAATACCTATATGAATGCTTCTGCTTTGCATGTAGGTATCTTCGAAGGCTGTTCAAAATTGATGCCGCCGACTATATGTTATCCTTATGCGGGAATGATGCCCTTCGAGAGCTGTCTTCTCCTGGGAAAAGTGGAAGCTTTTTCTACTTGACACATGATGACCGTTACATGATCAAGACAATGAAAAAATCGGAAGTAAAAGTGAGCCATCTGACTTACTGTAACAATTGGTTCTTTTCCTTTTCTGATAAGTTTGAAATTACTCGTTATTGTGCTAATCGATTCGATGTTCTGAAATTCTGATTCTATGCGGTGTTCCTCCTTTTGGTTCAGGTTCTTCTTAGAATGCTCCCGAGCTATTATAATCATGTACGTGCCTATGAGAATACCCTGGTTACCAAGTTCTTTGGCCTTCACTGTGTCAAAGCAGCGGGGGGTCAAAAGGTACTAGAAAGAAACTAAGGTTCATGAACTCTCTCCACAAATAGAAAGTTTGTAATTTTAGTAGTTAAACTTTAAAGATTTTGACAAAACTTGTATCTTTTATTGTTATTGCCTATGAGAAAATACAATAAGTTTTGTTATGCCTTGATTAGGTCCGATTCATAATTATGGGCAACCTTTTCTGTTCGGAATACCATATACACCGGCGTTTTGATCTCAAAGGTTCTTCTCATGGTCGTATAACTGATAAGCCTGAAGCAGAGATTGATGAGACCACCACTCTGAAAGACCTTGACCTCAACTTCGTATTCAGATTGCAAAAGTCCTGGTTTCAAGAACTTCGCAGGTGAATTGCTGCTTCCTAATCCCAGATGCTGATTCTAGGATTTCTGTCAACCTATAAACAATGGGAAAGTTCAAAGTATCATAGGAAAATTGAATAAATGTGAAAGTATTTTGTTAATTTCTTCAATGGCTTCACTTTTTATTCAATTGGTTTCCAGTTTCTTTCATGAAATTCTGATGGTGGTGGAGTTGTGGATTGGTGGCCTAATTTTCTTTCATTCACGGAACCTTATTATAACAGGCAAGTAGATCGGGATTGTGAGTTTCTAGAAACTGAGAGAATTATGGATTACAGTCTGTTGGTTGGTCTTCATTTCTTAGACAGCAATGGAAGACTATCCGGACAAAGAACTTCTTCATGTGAGTTTTCGGTTTAAACATTGTTCATTTCTTCATAAGTCAAATAAGAACTACTTCTCACTTGTTGAATCTGTGTATTTGCTCATTCTGCCTCCTGACGCAAAACACATGTTTTGACAGTAGGGGATCTCGATCTATTGATGGAAGCAACAGTTTATCGGCTTTCAAGGCCAGAAACAAGAGAAATGGATCAGTTTCTTCTTGACCCCAATAAGTACATCCCAAATTGCATAATCTATTCTCTCATTGCATAGCAATCTAGAAATGGATTTAATGTGTTTTAACTGATTAATACAATCTAAAAATTAAAAGCGGAGGAAGGAATCCTAAATGGATTTGGTTTGATTTGTGTGGATTTTAGGAGGTCATCGACGAGGCTTGGTATTAACTTGCCGGCACGGGTGGAGCACACTGTTAGGAGAAGCGACTGTGACCAGCTGATTGGCGAACCAACAGGAGAGCTATGTGATGTGATCATTTTCTTTGGCATCATAGACATACTCCAAGACTATGATATCAGTAAGAAGCTGGAACATGCATATAAATCAATCCAGTATGACCCCACCTCCATATCAGCAGTTGACCCTAGGCAATATTCCAGGCGTTTCAGGGATTTCATATATCGGGTCTTTGTCGAAGATACATGACCCAACTGGCCAGAGCAGTTATGTTTACTTGGGCTCATTTTTTCCCTCTTATGAATCTTTGGCCAAGAATTAATGGGATTTTGTTTTGAAGGAATTTCATTCAGGGCCTGGATCCAGCTAGTGCTCAGCAGCCACTTCACCAAGTTACATTACGAGGAATATTTCGGGATTAAAAGTGGCTGTGTTCATGCTGGCATGGGCTTTCGGGCATGGTTCAAGAGCCTCTGTAAAGGCCATATAGTGCCCGTTGGCTTCTCACTAGAAAAGCTCTGGTTGGGTGGCCTGCTTGAATTGTAAATGTATTTCTTGTTTACCAGAGGGTAAATATGTATCCAAAATTATTCTTTCTTTTTCTCCTTTTCTTTGATTATTATATGCACCCCATTTTTTTTCTCAGAAGAAGCTCCATAGTCTCTGGGGATTTTGTTACCTACTGGAATAAGGATGTACAGTGGAATCGGTTTTACCTGAAATGAATGAATCATCAACTCACTCTTACCTTCTCATTGCATGGATCTCTCTCTCTCACTTATGGTATTCTATTCCCTTAACATATGCATTCATAGGAATGGACTGTAACATCATCTAAAGCTTATCCTCTCCTTGTATATACAATCCTTTTTCTCTCTTGTTTATTCTTTTGCCCTAGTTACTTTTACTTTGTTGATGTAACATGTTTTTTATGCATGAGGAGCATGTTTACGTAGGTGACTTGGAGTAGGGGCAGCAGATTCTCTATGAGCATCCCCCTAAATCTCTCCTGTCAGATATGCTCCAGATTGGGCCATGAAAGCAAGGGAAACAAGTGGAATAAGAGGCAGGGATGGGTTCAGATGGGAGACTTTAGTAAAGGAAGGGAAAACATCATGGGGTGCCGCCAGTGGATGGTGCTAACGTTTGTCAGTCCCTTCAAACTGTGTTGTTGCCAAGCATGGAAGTTTCCTCACTTCACTATTTCTAAGTTATTGTTCAAGAATTAAATATTTAATTGAAAAGAGAAACAAAAAAGCTATGTATATTAGTAAAACATAGACAATTTGAACCAGAAACAACAGGTCTGCCGAGATGACTTCCACTTTTGCCCTAAGCAAACAAGAATGATCTTAAGATGCCCTTGGAGTGATATTAAGATACCAGGCCACCTTGTCAGTGGGTTCTTGTCCCTATGATTCATTCCCAATTGTGGAGGTAACTTATAAAAATTTTGTACCCTGTAAATTGCTTCATCAGTAACGTTTGAATTTATGGTGATGTTTAGTTGGCCAATGTATATTTCATTACATTATAGAGAATGAACCATCTAGATGTGCTGAATTGCCGATCCACGCTCATCTGCAAAGAAGGTAATTTGATTGAGGCCTTGAAGATGAGATGCCGTGTTTTGGATAATAGAATTTCAAGGGACATTGGTACACAGGATGGACTTATTCATGAACTTCGAATCAAGCAAGATGTCACTGAAGCTTTGTGCTGATGAAATGGCATCGTACTAGACTGGATTTGTCGAATGTAGTACTTTGGTCCATTGGTCCTGCATATGGATGGAAATATTTGGCTCTTACAAGGTATGTTGGATTAGTGCTTATTGGTTACTCCACATACTGATTTTAAGTTCCTCTGTTAAGGGGCACTATAGAGTGGATTCTAAGATTTGACAATGATCTTACAAAGTAAATAAGAGGGGAAGAAAGTAGTTGTGGCCTACAAGTTAATAGTGCAACATTTGAGAATGCTATGCTCAATGCTTCAGGGTACAATTTTCATAGCAGCCATCTAGACACCTCTGTGGAGGGAGAAATCGCAGGGCTGTGTATTGTTATTTATGAAAGTTTATGTAAGATAGGATATAATGATATCAGATCCAGAGTTTTCTTGGATTTTAGGTCAAATCTATTCTCAAGAGGCCTTGAGATGGAATCTTGACGGCCTTTTCCGGTCTAGATATGCTTAATAACGAGGCACCTGCCAGACTTTCACGTGGTTCGGTGATGAGTTAAAGCAGTCTCGAGTGCGTTCCTAACTCAGTGGTGTTGCTATAGCTAATTTGCATTTTTTTGAAGGAGAAAGAAACAATCAATCTTTTGTCAGCTCACTTACTTGCGGTCTCGAGTGAGTTCCTAACTCACAGTGGTGTTCCTAACTCACAGTGGTGTTAGGAACAATCAATCCTTTAAAGCAGTCTCGAGTGAGTTCCTAACTCACAGTGGTGTTGCTACAACTAATTTGCATTTTCTTCAAGGAGAAAGAAACAATCAATCCTTTTTCAGCTCACTTTAGTTGCAGATTTAATGACCTTTTCTCAAGTGCAGGAGATGGAGAGTATAAGGATCATACATTTTTGTGCCACTTTCATATGTTCATCCCCTAGAATTTTCCCTTTCTTCTTCTTGATTTTGTTTATATTTTGTCCTTTCAGTTTGGCAATACATTGTTCTATAAAATAATCATTCTCTGTTCAGAAAATAAAGCAACTATACTATATGTTGTAAGGTAGTGTTATTTTCCACCACATCTATGTCCACTAATGTGAATGCAGGCGAATATGAGATCCTAGAAGCTCCATTTTTATTGGTGTGAGCACCATGATTGCTTTCTCTGATGCAGCAGACAGTATGGAAGGAAAAGACGATAACAAAGATGTGCATTGATTAGAAAGGGTAAACTTACGAGCCAAGCTTCAATGAATAGCCATTGATAAGGACCAAGATCTATAATCTTTAGGAACTCGAAAACACTTCTTACATATTTTGATAACTATGTGTTTTAGGGACCAAGATTTATAATGTTTAGGAACTCAAAAACACTTCTTAGATATTTCGACAACTATATGTTTAGGAACCAAACACTAACCTAGATCTTATTTGGACTGTCTATTCTAACCATAAATCTAAACCTTAAACGAAAGAAAGAAACCCTGAAAAGAAATGACAATTTGATACTTGACTCAAAGACAAATAACTCTTGACAAAGAGACATCACTACCCTTGAAACTGGCACTCAAAGATATGGATTTGAGACCTTTAGTGGAATTTTTTGGGCAAATCCGGCTAGCAAAATCTGCTAGAGCTCTTACAGACATTCGAAACAAGTCATTGGCAGGAATTGGATAAATATACAAAAAGTTATGTCTTCTAGAATATGTAGTACCAGAACTGCCCATAACAGAGCCTTGAATAGAAGGCAAGCCCTAGTCGAAGTACTACCACACTGTTTGGATGCATTAATATGCATGGTTTCAAGAATAGGCTTGTTTCATGGAACTAGTGGGTTGTCACATCGTTTGGCTAACAAGTGACAAATCGCATATAACGCTACTCTGACCCTAGAAGAAGGCTTGAACTTGTAAATTTGGCCTCAGCTGCCAATTTTAGTCTAATCACCAGAATTGACAACCATTCTTTCTCCAAAACTTTCGGCGACAATATTATTCCCTGAAAATAAGCCTCTCCAAAGGAGCTTCTTGTTTTGATTCTGCATCATTATCAATGTTGTAGTGAATGCTATCAGAGCTTGACCCATGTTGTCTTGTTAGCTGCTTCAATAATCGACGGCCAGAGTCCAGAATATGATTTCAAATAGGTTGTACATAGACTTTATTGTGTCTCTAGAGGAACTTGAGATAATTCAAGTGCATGGACACATCCACATGAGTCACCCAAACAAAGACATGCAACTTCATTTTGGGCCAGTGATTCCAGAAGGATATAGTTGTTGTCGATTATATAGTTCGTGGAGAATGCGACAAGAGTGTAGAGAATAACAGCTTGATTTTCTTTGTTTGGGTGACTAACATGGATATATCTGTGCGCTCGAATTATCTCAAGCTCCTCTAGAGGACTTGTATAGAGGGTGTTAAGACTTTAAGGCTCACTTCAAGCATCAAGCTTAGGGACTTTGGATTCTATGCACCTTTAACCTATTTGATGACCTTCCTTGGTTTATTCATGGACTTTACTGGAGACTCTGAAGAACTAAATGGTTGGGAGACTCTTGCTACTACTATATGTGAGGATCCCTTTGTACTGTGTGAAAGTTGGTAGTCCCTGAATTCTATCTACTTTGTAATATTGTGAAATAACAAGGTCATATTTTATGGTTCCCAAAAAGTTTTGCACTGCCTGCTCCTGTCAGTCCCAAATGTTGCAGTCATTTGTATCATTTTAAGTAACTTGTATTATTCTCCTTTTCTCTAGCAGCAATTGATTCGTAATCCATGTTTTAGAACTCAGGCTTCACTTGGGACTCAGCCCAGTACTCAATCAAGACTATGTAGTGTTTCATTTTTCATTTTTTTTCTACAAATTGGAATGCCCTGAAATTTGGAGCATGTGTACATCTTAGTGAAGTGCACCTAAAAAACATATAAATAATAATAATTCGTGAAACTAAATTAACCAAAATAACCTCTAAAATTTTCGGGGGTATTTTGGTCAACATTTTCATGTAAAATATTTTTTTGATATTTTTCGTAGATTCGCCTAATTTTTTATGAACACACGTTCCAAATTTTAAGTAATTCCGATTTGTAGAAAAAAAAAAAAATGAAATACTACATGACAATCGTGATCATGTGATGAACTTTGAAAGGAGATAAGGGTAATCGAAATCATTGTTCATTTTTTCCTATAAGTGTTTTGTAGTCTCTTCCATATATATATATATATATATACCTTTGGTACAAGGCAAGTGGCTGAACATAATTGAATTGGCAGGTCAAGAGTTAGTTCTTGAGGTTTAAACAATGATAAGAGAGGGAACAATGCTTGGTTTACTTTTGCAAATGTGAATAACTTGCTACTAAGAAATGATGGAAATTTGTAATGTAGCTTGGTTTTGAATCATCTAAGCATTTTTTTCCCAAGAAGTCTTGTAGAAAGTTCCATGCCCTCAGGGTCCGCCACATTATCAGACAATATCTTTCGATGTGAATCATAAATTCCATTTTGTATATGTCTCTAGTATTGATTTCTTCTATATAATCAAACCTCAATTAATTGGTGTCCCTCTTGGGGGATCACAAGTTGACTCGTTCGTGTTAGTTACCAAATTATTTATTGTTTTGGGCTTTTGAAATATCAAGATCTGGTTATCTTTATCAAGATCTGGTTATCTTTTGGGTAAATTAATTAAGATATCAATTCTTTATTTTAGAGAAATTAAAAAAAAAATTCCGTTTTATCAGTATATTTTATATTTTATGCTCAAGTCTCTATGCGTATGGTACATTTAAGTTTAGTTTCCCATTTATACATCAGATTGAGCTCAAAACTGGGGAGTTGATACATATCACAATCTCACATTTTGTAACAAAAAGTACCAAAAAATATTTTACAATAAATAAAATAATCAAAATACCCCTAAACTTTGAAATTTGTACGGGTGTTTTTATTTTTATTTAACTTAATTACATTTTTTAAAATATTTTGCAAATTTATTATGGCGAGATGCATGGATGGACAAAATTTTAGTTTAACAAATATATAGAAAAATTATAAAATTACATTATAATATTCAGTATAAAAAAGTGGGACTTAAGTGTAAAATGTAAAATATATAGAATGACATTTAAATATTGAAAATAAAGGGATTTTTCTATTATTTTTTCTTATTTTTATATTTATACTTTAATAATGTTCTTGGTAACTTTTATCAAGTCGCTAAACCCATGTTTGAGTGAGTAGAGTCCAAGGTTCACTCTCGGTAGCATCGATATTTCTGGGATTCTTTTAAGACATGGTTTTGGTAAGATCGCCACTTGGTCAAAGTCGATTTTCTTTGATAACTTTATAATACTCTTTGATATGGTTATGCCGAGAGAGCTTAGGTCTAGACTAGAGAAAGGGAGAGCGATCATTTACTTTTGATACAGGGAGGTCACAATCATTAGACAGTTCGATTTGATATTGGATGGTTAAAAACATGTAATTGTTTAGGCACAAAGTCCAAATCAAAATTTTTCATATCTAATGGCTAAAAATAATTGTGACCTTTACAAAACATAAATAGTCTCACAATATACAATCTTACTATTTTTGTTAAAAATCTATGTGGTATTTGGGGGCACAAGTTGGGATGCCCTCAACTTGTGAGAAATCCAAGATATAATCATGTTAACACGAGTTTTAAATGCAACTTTCAAATATCTTCTAAAATCACAATTACATCTTTTGTTTTTCAATTGCAGATAAATCACGAAACTTGATTCGAAATCGATTCCATAAAACTCGTTGTAGATTTCAATATATTAATCTTTGAAGGACATGGTTTGGTGAGTCAGCCTACCGTGCGGTTCCTTGTCTATCTAACATCCATCTCTAAGATGGATGCAAAAAAATGCTCCATCCACTAAAATTTAAAATGGATGGTAAAGAAAGGAGTTCAAAAGATAGCTTTTATAATTTTGAAAAAAAAAAGAATTCAAATGTAGATTATTGTCATGGTTGGGATTATTGAACTCTAAAATTTAGATCGAAATACACCTCTGAAAAAAAATTTATTGGGAGACTACACAAGAATAGTGTGAGTTAGCCTACTCACCAAATAATCTCTTGCGGCGAGCATTTAAAGTTATAAAAATGGGGTTATGAAAATAGGCTTCAAAGTTGCAGTGTCACCCTCACCATGACACATGGCAGCAATGCCACCTGAGGAAACATGAGTTGCCACATGTGATGAGGAAGAAGACAACCGGCTCGGGAAAGGGGCTGGGGTCGTGGTAGTAGCATCCCACGCCTTAGTCATTATGTTGTAGTTTTCATTTCCACCACTAACACTACTTCACTAACACATTCAAAAAGCTAACTCTTAATCTATTTGAAAAAACGAATAGGGTATTACTTCCCCATGGCATTGCTCAAAAGAAAAAAATAAAAAAAAGAAAAGAAGAAGAAGACATGGCTACAATTTTTGGCGAGCCCATGAATCACGATGAACCTTGATGGTCCTTGGCGAACTATTTTGTTGCTACTTCTCACAACAAACTTAGAACATCTCCCCATATTTTAGAAGGGATAGTATATAATGAGACTGTTTACTTTTGGTACAAGATGGTCACAATTAATCTTGACCATAGGATGTGAAATTGGGTGGCTGTATTCATTTCATTGACCAAGCTCAACGTTCAAAAGAAATTTTTTCAAACTTTGTTACACACCCAAGCTATAAGATTTCACATTGGATGGTTGTAAGTAATTGTGACCTCCCTATACCAAAGATAAATTGTCTCCTTGTATACAAACCCATTTTAGAAAGTGACCCAAGACGTCTACGGGTCACGGCATCTTTGTGCCCAATAGGGCCGACAATTATTTTTTGGATGCAGTCTAGATCTAACCAGATGCATATTCGAATTTAAAAAGTATACATTGAATTTGGATTCGGATCTATATCCGATTGGATCCAGAATATTCGAATATGGATCCGAATTTGAAACTATATAGAAAATTATATCCGAATATGGATCGAGATCAATTCTAATTTTGTATAT
>NW_006499414.1:0-12542 GCF_000471905.2 Amborella trichopoda
TTGCTAAAAAGAAAATAAAAATTTTCTATCTTTCATTGTTTGTACCCATAAAAAAAAATTTATTTATAAAAAATATTTTCTTTCAATTTTCTTCAATTAGTTCGTCGATTTTCTTTTATTAATTACCCTCTATTATTTTCTATTCTAATCTCAAACAAAACAAACAATAAAATAAAAAATCTACTTTTTCTTAGGGACTTCTTACTTTATCTTCATCATAATTGTAGATTATTTCCTATTTTATTTTTTGCTTATGTGTATAAAAAAAGGGAAGGTCATGTCTGCTATTGTTTTACAGTCTTAATAGCATTTGTTGGCCTCATAGTGCAAAAAAAAAAACAACACTGATGGCTTTACTTAAGATCAAACGGTGAGTGGCTCTCTTGATTAAAATTGGATGGCTGGATGGTATGAGAATCATAGATCTTCTATGCTGCAAGGGGAGTATATATATCTGTAACTATCTTGTATATCTATAAGTGTGACATTTTATCGATAATGAAAGATACACTTTCACGTCAAGGGGATCCGCTTTCCCCTTTCTTTTTTACTATATATGCAGAATGCTTCAGTTTGATGCTTACCAATGTAATGAGGAATGGTCATTTTGTAGGCTTTCAAATGCCAAATGGGGGACCGTGTATTTCAAACTTGCAATATGCTGATGATACCTTTCTTTTTTGTAAGCACAGTAGGCGCAGATTGCAAATATTGCTACTTTTTTGAAGTGTTGTCAAATTTAAAGGTTAATTTTGGAAAAAAAGGTATGGTGGGTGTAAATTGCCCTGATGCAGAGGTTTCCTCTTTCGCAAAGGAGTTTGATTGTAAGATTGAATTTTTCTCAATGATCTACTTGGGTATTTCAGATGGTCGTCTCCCTATTACAGTTTGAGATAAAATTTTACAGTGTATCCAAGTTAAGCTAGATTTGTGGAAATTGAAGTATTTATCTTTTGGGGGAGGATTACCACTAAGGCATGCCTGTCAAACTTGCCTATTTATCAGATGCCTATTATACAAATCCCTGCTTAGATAGCAAAGAAAATAGAGATTATAATGAGGAACTTTCTGTGGGGTCCTCCGTGGAGAAGAAAAACTTTCATCTCCTTCGTTGGGATAAAGTGTATACGTCTAAAAAAGAAGGGGGCTTGGGATTAAGAAAATCAAACTGGTTAATCAAGCTCTGCTCTGTAAATGATGGTGGAGATGTCTTACTCTTAAAGACCACCTTTGGTACAAAGTGATTGTTTCAAAGTATGGAACAGATAGGTTTGGCATGTGGGTGGGGAATAGGAATGGAGTAAGGGGCATGTCAGCATCTGGAGGGCTATCCATTCGTGTAAAGGCTTTATATATCGTGATATTTGGTGGTGTGTGGGCAATGACTGCAATATCTCCTTTTGACATCATAAATGGTTGGGAGACAGCCCAATGAAATTAAGTTTTCCTCTTATTTATCATTTGATGACTAATCAAGAAGCCATTATTGTTGAGTTTTTTGTTCGTAGGGGTAGTAATGTTGAGTAGAATATTACTCTGCCTTACAATAGGGTTTCTAATTTGGTTTTCTCTCAGTTTGCTGATCTTCATAGACTATTGAAAGATGTTTATATCCCACATAATACTTTTGATGAGGTAGTTTGGGAGATTGACAAAAATGAGATTTATTCAGTTAAATCTATGTATCATTTACTCTACCATGATAGGGTGCGATGGTCTAACAATCGTTTGTAACGTGCCCTTTTTTCTTACAATAATTTCAATAAATATTTATTTTTCTTGATTTGGATTTGGTTATACACCAGTTCTATCTTTCATGTCTCTTTCCACTTCTCTCAATAGATCTCCTTCTAGTCACTAAACCATCTGCATGTGGCTGAGCATTATCATGTCTCTTTCTCAAATTGTTAGAGAGAAGAGTCGAAGTCACATCCTCCATCTATATGGTATGTTTTCCACAGAGCAATGTTGTGATTAGATGCTCATACGATTGAGGGAGTGAGGATAGAACCGGGCTGAACCGAATAGAACCGGATGGGAACCGGCGGTTCCACTCCAGAACCGGGCGGTTCCCGATTCTTGGTTGGAACCGGCACGGGCACGCGTGTTTCCGAGTCGAACCGAACGAGTCCGGTTTGACTCGCCGTTTTTTAAAATACTGGTTCTAACAGATCCAACAAATCTGATGACCCATCAAACTGTTTACATAGCCTAGATCTTGGCAGTGTGACAGTTGCAAGACCGAATCAACTCAACGAATTCGCTTGGGGTCTTGCAAATAGCCAAAGGCCTTTCATATGGGTCATTCGTGAAGATCTCGTATTCGGAAAATCGGCAACATTAGAAAAAACATTTGTCGAAGAAACCAAAGAAAGAGGGCTAATCCTGAGTTGGTGTAACCAGTTTAAAGTCTTGTCACACCGTGCAGTTGGGTGCTTCCTAACTCACAGTGGATGGAATTCGACAATTGAGAGCATTAGCAATGGTGTGCTAATGATATGTTGGCCCTTCTTTGGTGATCGTCCAACAATTTGCAGGTATGTTTGCAAGGAATGGGGCATTGGGATGGAAATAAACAATGATGTTAAGAGGGAGGAGGTGAAAGCATTGGTGAGGCAGTTGATGGAAGGAGAGAAGGGTAAAGAGATGCAGTTAAAGGCCAAGAAATGGAAAGAGATCTCAAAAACTGTTGTTCAATTAGGAGGCAGCTCTTACAATAACCTAGAGAGGCTTATAAAGCAAGTGCTTCCAGAGAAACGCTGATCAAATCTACTTGTTCACACATATACTTGTTTAATGTATAACCAGTCATTTGCTCTTGTAGGCAGGGTTTAATTGGTTCTCTCACAGATGTTGCTGCAAGTATGTGAATAATGTTGAGAGTTAGATGCACTCTTGTGCATCTAGTCTTGTGAGTACTATTTATAAAAAGCAACATCTATTATTGTGTAATTTAATTTTGGGAAATTTACTTTAGGGTGTAGTTGGCATACGGATCCATCCGTAGGTGTAGATGTAAAGTGCACCTTCAAATTTTATCATAGTATATAATTTTGATGTAAAATGTTCTTAGAATTATCTCAAAATCTATTTTTATATCTAATTATAAAATTTTAAATCTCAAAAATGGTTAAAATCAAGTAGATCTATAAACATATGAAAATCTTGAAAATAAATGGTGTAGATAATATATTGTAACATATACTATTTCTGAGACAAAATCCTTTTATTTTTTATAATCATACATCTCGATGTTGAGATGATCAATCAAGCAGTTTTTCAACATTAAAACTACATTTTTCATGGAATTTTTGAGGGACATTCGTAGTTCTAAGTTATATGGTTACATCCTTCTATAAACTTTTTCCGTTACTTTAAAAAACCTCACACTTATGAAGCTTGCAAAGTTTTTTGAAAGTCCTATATCCAACTACACATATATATACTGAGATTTTCATAATTTCCATATTCATGACTTCAACCCCTCTAAAAAAACAAAAAAACACAACTCCAATCCCTACGATAAAGTGTACCAGCGGCCCCCCTCTCTTTTTCAACTTTTCATCTATGTCTCCCTCCCACAGCTCATCTTTATTGATAGTAGGAAATTAAGAATCTTAGATATTTGAAATCCTAAAGAAATGTTAGATAGTTCCCCTCTTCAATAATTTTGAGATAGTTTCTTTCTCTAAACATTTTTAAATAGTCTTACTCTCTAAAATATGATATAGTTGTTCTCTCAAATTTTAAGATACTTACTCTTTTTAAAGGTTAAAATTTGAGATAATTTCTCTCTAAAAATATTGGGATAGTTTTTTTCTAAATCTTTTTATGTACTCTCTCTCTCAAAAATTTGATATAGTTATTCTTTTAAGTTATACGATACTTTCTCTCTCTAAAACTTCAAGTTTCAGATAGCTTCTCTATCCAAAATTTTGAAATAGTTTCTCCCTTAAAAATTTGATATAGTGTCTTTCTAAAATTTGAGATACTTTCTCTCTCTAAAGTTTAAAATTTGAGATACTTTCTCTTTCTAAAACTTAAATTTTGAGATAGTTTCTCTCTAAAAATTTTTGAGATAGTTTCTCTCTCGAAAAATTTCATGTGCTTTCTCTAACTAAAATATGATATAGTTTCTCTCCAAAATTTTAAAATACATTTTCTCTCTAAAACATAAATTTTGCGATAGTTTCTTTCTCCAAAAATTTTGAGATAATTTCTATCTTTAAAATTTTCTAGGTAGTTTTTCTCTCTAAAATTTGATATAATTTTTATCTTTAAAATTTTAATATAGTTTCTCTTTCTAAAATTTCAAATTCGATATAGTTTCTCTCTAAAACTCAAAATTCGAGATAATTTCTTTATCTTAAAAAAAATGAGATATTTCTGTCTCTAAATTTTTTGGAAGTTTCTCTTTCTAGAATTTATAATAATTTCTCTCTAAAAGTTTAAGAATACTTTCTCTCTCTAAAATTTTAAGAATACTTTCTCTCTCTAAAACTTAAGATTTGATATAGTTTCCCTCTAAAAGATTTGATATAGTTTCTCTCTAAGAGTTTTGAAATAGTTTCTCTATCCAAAAAATTGAGATAGTTTATCTCTCTAAAATTTTTGTATGTACTTTCTCTCTCTAAAATATGATAATTTCTCTCTAAAACTTGAAACTTGAGATAGTTTCTCTCCCTAAAATTTCGAGGTAGTTTATCTCTCTAAAAAAATTTGTACCTTCTCTCTCTAAAATTTTAACATACTTTCTCTCTTTTAAAATTTTAATATACTTTTTCTCTTTAAAACTTAAAATTTGAAATAGTTTCTCTCTGTAAAATTTTGAGTTAGTTCATCTTTCTAAAAAAAAATTGGTACTTTATCTCTCTAAAATTTTAACATATTTTCTCTCTCTAAAATTTTAACATACTTTCTCTTTTTAAAAGTTAAAATTTGAGATAGTTTCTCTCTCTAAAATTTTGAGATAGTTCATCTCTCTAAAAAAATTTGGTACTTTTTCTCTCTAAAATTTTAACATACTCTCTCTCTTTAAAAGTTAAAATTTGAGATAGTTTTTTTCTCTAAAAATGTTGAGATATTTTATCTCTTTAAAAAAATTTAGGTATTTTTTCTCTATAAAATTATCATAACCACCAAATGCTCCCTATATTTCGGGTCTGAGGGAGCCAATGAGTGAAATCCATGGGTCTTGGAAATGCAAAAAAAACATGTTTTGATGTGGAGAGAGTGGAAGTGAGAGAGATTAAGAGAGGGCTTCTAGATATCTAATAAATAATGATTTACTAGTAAGATGAGCGCCCGCAATGGCACATACCAACGGAGTATTTTTCACGTTTTAAAATTTTACGCTATATCTACCCAGACAATAAATAACCAAAGAAAACATTTATCATGATTTACACTGCATAATTTCATGCTTCCTTCACATAATTAACTTTTTATAATTAATTAGAAGAGTAGAAAAAAAGCAAAAAAGTATAATTATAGAATTATTTCTTTTAGTGAGAGAGACACCCAATACTAGGGCACCATGTTTTTGAAAGGAAAAGATTGTTTACCAATTTAGCCAAAAATAAATAAAGATTATATACCTGTAGAGAGATGGACTGGCGTCTCATCCTATTTCCTTGACCTGAAGTAGGAAAGAAGAAGTAGTTTTTAGGTCTTTGGATTAGGTTTTTGTACTTGTAACAGGACAGATGAGAAAGGAAGAGGAAGCAGAACATGAAGGAAGAGGAAGGAGGAACAGGAACAGTAGGAGATGAGATGAAACCATGAAATGAGAAAGTAAAAGTGAATTGTAAAATCCTATTCAGTATTTCCCTTTCCGTTAAAATTAAATGGCTTTATTTTTTTAATTTAAAATTTTGAAAAATATCTAAAATGTCATTGCTTAATGCCATTGGAAAGATTTCAATGGATTAATTTGCCAAGAGTAACATATTTTTTTCCAAAACATTACATAAGTTAATGAATTATGAGTATGTTGAATTTGGCTCAAAAAATGGAGTGGAAGTCAGATATATAAAGATAATATAAGTTGAAAATAGAAATTGTGGTTATTTAAGGCTACATTAAAGACATTTTGCTATAATAATTTGTCCATACCTGAAAACGATCCTGTCCTACTTGACAAATTTTTCAAATTTTTTATCTAAGTTTTAAATGCAACAATAATCTTCCTTCTTTTTCACGATAAAAAAAAGAAATTATTTTATTTGGGGTGTAGAATGAAACAAAAACAACAATACAAATAGAACAATTACATTAACAAATAGCAATAACTATAACCCATGGTATTGCATTTTTAGTATATAGGGAAAAATACGACCTTCATTATAGGATTATAGTTAACTAAAACTTAAAACACCCTAAAAAGTGAAAAAATGTTTCATCCGTATGATTGCATTGTATGACCGATGAAAAAACAAAAAAATAAAAAAAGGTCAATTAATCTAACTTTTGCAGATAAAGAGGAAGTAACAAAATTATTTCTTTTACTAAAAAATTCCAAAAAGTAAACCCAATATTTAAATCACGCCCTAATTCCAAGTTACCTAAATCTTTAGTTGTGACTAAATATCTCTCTCGTTTAAATTTTTTTTTTGTAATGATTCTCATGATTTAGATAAAACAAGATTTTTTGTTTAGTTACTCTTCCACTAACTTTTGCCTATTATTTTGAGATATATTATTGTTTTCGGAAAATACTTTTTTTTAGGAATACTTTGGTGGTATTGTATTTTAGTACAATTTTTAAAGGTAATATATTGATGAAATTTTTTATTTTTTATTTGAAATTGTTTGTTAAGTCTAGGATCTTACTTTAATCCCACTTTTAATCTGTTTATCTCAAAAACAAAATTCAAGTATTTCAAATCACTAAAGATAAGGGAAGTTCAAAGAAAATTATAGGTAAGAAGTTTTTTTTATGAAAAACTTATTTTGAAAAAATAATTATGTATTTATATTGGTTCAATAAAAAGCTACATCTCTTGTGGGTCTTTTAATGAACTCAAAGTCTTTAATAGATTTCAAAAAAACCAAAAGTTTTTTTTCTAGAAGAACTTCTTTTGTGCAAAGGCTTGCTAAGTATGACATATATCAGTTGATAGTAGTAGAATAGCGTTGGGCAAAAGAGATTATTTGAAATTAAAAATTTGTTGGTACTGTGTTTAAGAATACTCTGAATACTCATTTTACATATGGAATCACTATATACATGGTAATTTATTATAATACTAAGCCATTTATAGGTAAAAAAAAAAAAAACATCTCAGAGCAGGGTTTCCTGGAAAACTTTACTGAATTCCCACTCGTTACTTCCTTGGGGGTTGTCCTCATGAGAAACCTTTATGCATAGTGTCAACGATACATAAATCATGTAAAACTGGTTTTAGCCTTTAATTTGAATAGACAGATGGGATAGCTTCAACCAAAGCGTCCAATATAGTTTCTGACTCAAAAAAAAAATTTTGTAGTAAAATCATTTTTCCTGTGAGATTTTCGCATACAAGAAAGGCACCACACATTTTTTTTATAGTTCCAAAAAGTGTGCTATTGAATATAATTGTATTCCAATGGTGAGATAATTAGAATATATCCAGTATGCCCCTACTCCACGTTGGATGAAGGTGAAAGGATATTGTCTCATTCTATAAATGGGACATGAATTTCACTTTTTGCTAAGTAAGTTTTTAATGAACTTCCTCTCTAGAAAAGAGGTCACTATAGTACTCTAGATCTTGTTATACTTAATATATTTGTATATGTAATATAGTATTTCATTCTTCTATTTCTTTATATCTGGAAGACAAATTTGCCTATAGAATTTACTATCATTATTTTGTTATGCCGGTCCGTGTGGTGTAATAACTGCTACTCATGTTGAATTGGAGGGATTGTTATCAGGGTTAAGGATTTGGATCGAGAAACAAATGGGAGATCTTTGATTATTGAAGGGGATTCTCTTAATGATATGAACTGGTATTCTGTTATCTCTAAACCTCCTTTGCGATTAAGGTTATGGTTGAAGGTTATGGCGATTATATGTTATCTCTATGGTTGAAGGTTATGGATTTTCTCTCTTCTCAACATGTTTTAAAAGAAGCAAATAGGGTTGTAGATGGCTTGGCTAAGCAAGAAGTGTCTTAATTCTCTAATTAGTTCTTCTGATTGGCTGTAACTATTGTATTGTTCTCTTATTTCTTCTAAAAAAAGTTATATGTTCTTGTCACAAAAAAAAAAAAACTTACTATCAGTAAGCGACATATATTACTTTGTTTTAGCGAATTTTTTTGGGTGAGTCACTCAGGGGTGAACAATTGACCCGACCCAACCATGAGCATTTCTTTAAAACTCAAATTTTTTATCTGTTATTCTCATGTGAGAGAGCCACGTCATAGCCATCTAACATTTATTGCCGCCCAACATGAGGGCTTTTGTTAAAGGGAAAAGTTTATATAGAGCCGAAGCTCTAAACAATCAAATTTGATCCTACCCTAAAAATTTCACAAGAAGAGGTTGTTTTGACCTCCATATATCTTCAAATGGACCATCTCGACATCAAGATGCACGGACATGAGAAAAAAATGAATTTCAAGCTTTAGAAATAGTTTATTTTGTAACGTATTTTGGACCGTCAATTTGTAAGATTTTCAAGTTTTCATTGATATGTCAATCTATCCTATTTTTTAAGCTTTAAATTTATAAATAAATATAAAAATATATTTTAAGGCTATCACAAAGATTTACAATATGAAATTTCTCGACACTATTTGAATGTAGGCTATAATTTGATTGTTTAGAGCCTAGGCTCTATACAAACTGCACCTTTTGTTAAATGATATAATAACTGGGAAAGTATAGAATGAGATCATTTATTACCTTTTATACAAGGTGGTCATAATAATCTTGACTATTAGATGTAAAGTTGGTTGGCTACAATTATTCGATTGATCAATCTCAAACTTCACAAGAAATTTGTTCGAACTTTGTGATATATCCAAACTATCATATTCCACAACAAATGGTTGTAAGCAATGGCTTGAAAAATGGATCGGTGACCCGGATCGGGCACCCAAAAAATCGATCCGGATCAGCGAATCGGCAATCCGGATCGGGAATCGGGTGAATCGTTCAGAATAAAGCTTCAAAAAAATCCGAAAAAATTATTAAAATTCATTATAAATATTGTTTTTTAGGAATTCAATAAGAAATGAGGGTACGCCATTAAAAATTTTCATGTTTTTGCATGAATATGCGAATATTTATATGTTCTTTCCCTGCATGAACTACTATTCAGCATTTAATTTACATCACACAAAAGGATAAACATAGAATTATCATGGAATAAGTATATCAACATACATGGACTACAATAAAGCATAAAATTAGTAACATACAATCTAAAAATAAAATGATAGACGACGTTGTTGTTCTTCTTGGTCACGCTGGTACCATTGATTGAATTCGTTTGACAATTCATTGATTCGATCTAAAAACGAATCATCGATATTAGCAGGCATCTGACTATTTCTAAATCCTTGAGTGTTAGTGTTTTGTTGTGTTCCCAATCCAAAATCCCCGAAGCTTGTCCATCCTTCATGCTCATCTGCACTGTTGTGCTCATCCCTACATTGTTGTTGTTGGGACTCGATATGTGAATAATATAGCTAGGATAGGGTGGCCTCAGAATCATCATCTCTCTCATTTTCTCTAAGACCCCCTTCCCACTCTCCCTCATTAGGTGCAATATCAACGACATCTCCGACGAATTGTGGATACGTTACCTGGCTGCTTCCTCTTTCATGTTGCTCATCACTTTCTTCAAGATCGTCATCACTGATAGCCTCAAGGAACGCTCTCTTGTGCAACACTGGCTCCTCCTCTTCTACTACCCATTGGTCTACTGTGTCTGTGACAAATATTGTGTCTAAGTCTATCGGCCCATAGTCTTCAAGCTTCCTTCTTATTTGTCGCTCTCGGAGGTTTAAATTATAATGAACGTAGACTAGTTTATGAAGCTTATCAGAAGCGAGTCGATTCCTCCTAGTAGTGTGCAACCATTGGAACGTACTCCAGTTGCGCTCACAGCCAGTAGCAGAACATGTTTGGGAGAGCACCTTGACTGCTATCCTCTTTAGGTGAGGTGCATCAGTACCATATATCTCCCACCATTCAGCTGGATTAAAATGCAAAAAGCATTGTAAGGGCAAGAACAATTCATAAGGTTAAATATATGAATGAACAAAATATTAGCTAGGGGATAACCTGGATCCATCATAGTTTGAGAATTCCTGGCAAGTCTAGTTTCGAAGGATCCTATAGCATCCCTATACATAGCAAGCTAAAACAAATATATTACGTTTTAGTGCATTATTCCTCACAAATATAACAACTCAATGAAGTTCTTACTCAAACATTAAATAATACCTCTTGTATTGCTGCTACTTGGTTTCGATGGCTTCTCTTTAACCTTGCAATAATGTATCTGACCCCTTCCATAATCTTGTGGGGTAGTTCAGGTGTCAAATAGAAAAATTTTGGGTTGAAGTAGTAACCTACAATATATATAGGTAGAAAAATGTCATTTACAATTTCATAAAAAAATGATTTAAAATGGAACATTGTAATGATATAAATATATATTTACCAGCATAATGAATTGGACATCCAAATTTGGTGTTCCACCTCCTTTCTATAATCTCGATCACTTTGCTAGCAAAATTATACTTCTCCCCAATAGCTGATTTCGCCCTCTCAATACCTTCATAAAGGATACCCATGGTAGCTTTCTTGTCAGCATCCACCATTCTTAACACCGTGACCAAAGGGGCAGTGGCCTCTACAACATTGGAACATCGAGACCAGAACCGCTTATTTGAGACTATGTTGTCCACTTTTATATCGGTATTAGACTTCGAGAGGCTGTCATTTAACCACTCTTCACAGGTAAACAATCTTTTGAATGCACCTTCAGATTCTTGAATGGAGTCCACAGCTAAGTAATCGTTCGAAAAGCGAGTTATGGCAGGCCTGATTATCTCTTTTTTCTTAGTGTGTTCTCTAAACAGAAATAAAATTTTAGAGTGGTTGTATATAAACCTCGACACCAATCTTGCTTCCTCTAGAGTCTCCTTCACAATTTTGATCTCACCGAGCTCCTCTAACATAAGATCGATGTTGTGTGCAGCACACGGGGCCCATATTAGATGCTTCCTCTATTCCATCAACTTGCTGCCCGCAGAAATACATGCACGCGCATTGTCCATAATAAACTAGACTACATGCTTATCTCCCACCTCCTCCATTATCTGATCATATAGTTGTACATAGAAGTTTGCATCTTTCTTCGTCCTTGATACGTCTTTGCTAGATAAAAAAGTTGTACCTTTTGGGGAATAGGCCAAGAAGTTTAAAAACTCCTTTTTGCTAATTTTATTCTACCAACCATCACTCATGAGAATAATGCCTGTCCTTGGCCAACTCTATTTATATTCTTCAATCCACTTTTTAACTTCCTCTACCTCTTCATCTAATAGTGGCCCACTGAGCTCATATGCCGTTGGGGGTTTTACCCTGCGCCCGACTCTTTGGATTGCACTGACCACAGGTGGAAAATATGGGCTATTGGCTGCATCAAAGGGAATCCCTTTATCGTAGAACCATTTACCAGCATATCTCCCCAACATGTTTCTTGTACCTTTAACCATGCCTTTTAGGGTCATCTGTTGTGACTTAGGCTTTGAGAGAAATGGGTCTTTACGACCATAACCTGCAATACTGGTACTTCTAGGTAACTTAGAATCAATTTCTTCAACATCTAATTCTCCTTGATACATATTACCACCAACCCCTCCATACCTATTTGAGCTGGGCCCGCCATACATGCTCGAGCTGAGCCCGCCATGCATAACTGAGCTAGACCCACCATGCATGTCTGAGCTAGACCCACCGGGCATTCTAAACCCATGTTCCCTCTAATATTGTTCATGTAAAGTCAATATTGTGGCCATGTCCAGCTCATTATTATATTGCTCTTCTAGGTCATTATTATATTGCTCTTATGTATCATTCCTGCTTGATGACGTATATAAACTAGCTATCTCCTCATTCATCCTATGTTTGGCAATTTTTTAACCTTTGTTAGCATTAAGAATTGTCGTCATTTGTTTTTTTACATTACTAGGGACACTAGTGCATGCAGAAACTTCTCCCTTAACCCCAGCCAAGTGTTGCTTGAACCTATGTACCCCACACTTTATCACTCTTTGACAGTAATTACAAATAATTTTGTCTTTTTTGTTGGGATCAAGTCTAACCCCATGTTGCCATGCAGGGTCTTCTGCATATCTTGACATGATTCAACTGTTATAAGATGTAAAAAGTATAAAATTAACCTAACAGTTCAAAAAGAAAAATAATCACCATGCGTAGTGATAATATGTTGGGGTAGTTCATGTAGTTCTATTTATTGTTATTTGTTATTGCAAAATACCTCTATTGACAATAATATTCTCGTACATATCAATTAC
>NW_006499399.1:20285-32240 GCF_000471905.2 Amborella trichopoda
TCAATGCACTTTGAATGTGAAAAGTATTTGGAAGGTTTCAATTACAAAGCTTTTATGGTAAGTTCTTTATTGCCTTAAATTAGAAATTTGTTCGCATTCTATTTTATCTAAATAGCATGAAATCAATGCACTTTGAATATTAAAAGTATTTGGAAGGATTTAATTACAAATATTTTATGGTAAATTTTTTATTGCCTTAAATTAGAAATTTATTCACATTCTATTTTATCTTAATAGCATGAAACCAATGCAAATCAGTGTCCTATTTCAAAACATAAGTCTCTCTCTTTTTCAAAATTTAAGTTTCTCTCTCTACCTAAAGATAAGTAAGTCGCTCTCTTCAATAAAGATGAAGGACGCATTCATTAGCTTGTCATTTACACCATGGTCTATGAACCACATGCACACCATCATCCCCATGTCCATGACCATAGACATCATCGAAAAGTTGTGTTGATGTTAATACTGTAAGACATTATTTTATATTTTAGCTAAACCTCTTAATGCACAAAAGGCAGCTTGCGTAATTTTAGGCAAAGCTCAATATTCATTCATCTAATCATTTGTATGAAAATATATGGAGAGGAAAAGAGAGATATACTCTCACATTTGCTATGTACGAAAGAGAAATTTGGTGTTCACTATTTACTTTTTTATTTCTAATATACCCCTCTAGCAATTATACATATTGTGACAAGACGACTATTTATGTAAAGAAATTCTTGATTTGAAATATTTCATGGTGATCAATGTTTATGAATATTCCAAGTTCAACAATATATGTATATTTGTGATAATATATTTTTCCTCCCTTATTTTTTTACAAGATTATGCATTACAATATCCTCGGAAAGTGTAAGCCTATTGGCCATGTTGTGTAAGGATATTTTTTTTGAATTAATCATGTTGTTCGTTATTTTTAACCTAGTTGCGACTTATTTTTATTTATTTTGCTTACTATTCTTCTTTATATTTAGAAACTAAATTTGTACCCATGAGGATGCGATGCTAAGCTATTATTTTTCATTGAGATGTAGTAATCATTGGCACCTTATAGTGCTCTGTGTATATCCACATTACATTAAAAATCTTTAATGATGTATCATGTTAGATTGAATTATCGTATTATTGATAGCTATTCATTGGATAGTGGGAGTAAATCATCATTACCAAATTAGAATTGAATTTGTTATCTCGATGGTGATCAATGCACATTAAGAAAGTCATGGAATTGCTCATTCAATGAGCATTCTCAATGCCTTGAAGAGGACTCAAACCTCCACCACCTAAAGCTTTGTCAAATTATTATTGTTCTTATTATTTTGACCTATGATTCGAATCTGTGCTTTGGACTTAAAGACCAGTGGTGGATGACATGTTTGAGAAACATGCGGAAGCAATGGGCCTTTTTTTTTCTCTTGGCTAAAAGATAGATGTAAATAAAATCCAACGTGTTGGTGAATAATTGGTAAGGTATATGAGAAATCCCATGCAGGTAGCATGAGGCAATGCCATATACAAAACTATTGATGCAAGAAATCCAAATGTGGTGTATGACCGTATTGGCAGGGTATATATGAAATCCCATGCAAGTAGCATGAGGCAATGCCATATACAAAGTTGTTGAGGCTATGAAATCCAAGTGTGGTGTATGACTACTTTGGTGGGGTATATGTGAAATCTCATGCAAGTAGCATGAGGCAATGCCATATACAAAGTTGTTGAGGCGAGAAAATCCAAGTGTGGTGTATGTCCACTCTGGTAGGGTATATGTGAAATCCTATGCAAGTACCGTGAGGTAATGCTATATACAAGGTTGTTGAGGCCAGAAAATCTAAGTGTGGTATAAGACCACATTGGCCTGGTATATGTGAAATCCCATGCAAATAGCATGAGGCAATGCCGTATACAAGGTTGTTGAAGCCAGGAAATCCAAGTATGGTGTATGATCACTTTAGCAGGGTATATGTGAAATCCCATGCAAGTAGCGTGAGGCAATGTCATATACAAAGTTGTTGAGGCCAGAAAATCTAAGTGTGGCGGATGACCACATTGGCAAAGTATATGTGAAATCCTATGCAAGTAGCTTGAGGCAGTATCATATACAAGGTTGTTGAGGCCAGGAAATCTAAGTGTGGTGTTTGACCACATTAGCAGGGTATATGTGAAATCCCAACCAAATTGCATGGGGCAATGCCATATATATGGCTATGGAGGCCAGAAAATCTAAGTGTGGTGTTTGACTACACTGGCTGGGTATATGAAAATCCCATTTGGAAAGCATGAGGCAATGCCATGTATAAGAAGTCAAAGAGCCTTCAGGCCAAGTAGGAGTCGTTGGAAATGTGGCATATCAAGCCCTTTTCTCTCGAATTTTTTTTTTTTTTCAATAATTGTGCAAAAGCCATATTGAAGTATATGTGAAATCCCATGTGGTTAACATGAGGTCATGTCATATACTTGGATCCATTTTTTAGCTTTAATAGGATGTTGCACTGGAGGGAAAACCTAGTGTCACTGGAGGGAAAACCCAGTGGCGTGTTTGGAATTGGATTCTTTGTAAGAATTTGTTTTTATATTATAGATATGCAAAGTTTATTTAATTTATGATATCTTTTATAAAATTATGAGAATGCTTGGATGACATCCTATTACGTGTCTCATTAGTGGACTAATGACAGGTTTAGCTCATTACATAAGATTACCAGTTTGGTGACAACTTGTTAATCCTAATTAGCTGCACTTAAGGGAATTAAGGCAGGAGTTACACTTGGATCTCAACTCCTATAGACCATGAATGTGAGAGTTACAAAATAAATTTATTCTCTATAAAAGGAGGTTGACCCCTCTAGAAAAGATAGTGAAAAGTACAGAAAAATAGAGATGGAATGTGAATGAGATTCACCAAAGATGACTCTCAAGGTTACCTGTCACCGCATGGCTTGGTCTATTGGATTTGGTATGGAACCTCAAGTCCCTCGTGTGATTTAAGGACAGATCCGAGTAATTTTATTTTTTCAATTTTATTTATTTATTATTATTTTTACTGGGACTAACATCGTTGTCAAAGATGGAAGTGCTGCTCGGCCTTAGCTGCAGCAGTTTGGCTTGAGCTGCATCTGGTTCAGTCGTTCTTCTAGGGACTCCTCACCTTGGGCCTTTCTTTGCTCCTTACCTCCATTGTCCGCCATGTCTCCTCTAGCGAGCAGCAGCTCTTACCTGGTGGCCCTCGCTCTTGGACCATCAGAAGGGTGTCCTAGATTTATATGCTTCTATTCACATAGCTTATCTATTTCATCGAAATTGTAGGGACATTAAATTGCACGCTATGTTAACGAATATTTTAAGGAAAATAGAGAAACTACATAAAATAACTAATTTATGCTCACCATGCTCCATAATCTCGTGGGGTATACAAATCCATTTGCTCGTTTTTGGAATCCCAATTCCTCAGTTTGCACTATTGAGTGTACAACGCAACATAGTTCCTCGAAGGTAGCCCACATTTATGTCTAGCTAGCCTTCCTAAACAAGAATTGTGACACTTTTTCCATTCAGAGATTTGTTGCTGCTTCTCTTGTTCCCACTACACAATGTGCATGCCAAACCTGTCCCCACCTGTGCCCATCTTCGGGATTCCTTCGATTCCTCCCTACTTCGCCTTTATACATGGAATACGTACTAAAAAGAATTCAAAATGAGAAGTAGTCACTCCAAACATAGAAAATTGAAACAAAACAATGAGCATTAGCAAAAGAAATAATGTTGCTCATTAGCAGCCGCAATGTCAAAATACTAAAGGCTCGCAGGTCTACTGTACAGTAGGATGGACCGATTTTGGCATTACTAAAGAGCATTGAATTTGGCCTAAAGCCTATTGAAAAAAAATTTCATTTTTTTTTTTTTATGATAATGTTGGCTAAAGTTTTTTCATGGTTCAATCACAAAAAAGTACAACCGTTTTCTTTTGGAGTCCGCATAGCGTGGCTGAACATGGGCCATGTATACCCAATCTGATGGGCATCCCACAATTGTATATAAAATTCACAAACCACTCTGACAAACTTCAATTGAGATCTAGGCCAAGTAGTTTTATATAGCCAATCTTGGTCCGTACCCAAGTCATAAAAAAATTGATTTCTCACTTCAATCATACATAGCCAGGGGTCATGAAATTGTAGTAAAGAATTGAGGATATTGTTAATTGATGGAGCTTATTATAGTGTCTTTATTGTGTTGTGGCAACCCTAAATTAGTGAATTTTGTTATCATGGAATGAAACAACATGTTGAAGCCCTTGATAGCGATCCACTTCTTGTATTTTCGGAGGGATTTTGTGAATAATGTGTTCATAGGTATGTCTAAGATGGTATGTAACTATGTTCATTTGATTTCATTTTAGGTGTGCATTAAGAAATAATCAACATCATATGACTCTGTTTATAGACATGAATTTTGTTTTGGTCATTTATGACCTGCTTGTTAGATTTAATTATAAACTGATGAGCAATTGGTAAGATGCATAACAGCTTTTATTTTAGTTGGAATTCTTATTTCCTCTTCCCAATTCTATCTTGATAACTATTGAATTTTTCATTTGGCCCATGGGATCATTGGATCTGGAGTCATTTCATTTTGATTTGTCATATGCACAATGATATTGTGCACCTCATGAGTTTGACAGTATTTAATCTGCTCATAGAACGTGTGAGTAGCTGAATGGATTAGATGAATCAAAGATGCAGTTTTTAGACATGTTTTGGTGTGTGGCTCTACCACTATATCCGATTAATCTGTTGACGCTTCTGACCTGATTAATCTGTTGTTGCTTCTAACACACCAGTAGACAATCTGGTGCGGCTCACCAGTATGTCATTTTTTGGTGACAAACATGGAGGCATTTACCTATTCACATCTCGAAATCTTTTTTATGTTAATTTTTCTTATTTTTCTATTACCTTAATTATGTATAGATACTTTGGTAAAAGAATAATATTTATAATTTTAAAATTCATGTTTTATTCTTTTAGGATGTTTAAGATATTAAGAACTTTTTGTGGTAATAGTACTAAACTGGAGAGTAATTTTTTGTATGTACCACCAATGATTGAGAGGAAGATAGATTTCTAACCCCTCTCGAGTGGGATCATGAGTTCCCTGGCACCCACTCTTTGGTGCTTCCCAAGCCCGCCTCAAATCATACACCTATCTTGCTAGTTACCCAGTCCCTTCCTCGAGGGCCTATTCCTTTTCGCTTTGAGCTGTCTCGGCTCTAAGAGCCCGGCTTCCCCTCTCCTGCCTGTAACCATTGGGAGTGAGTCCTTCTCCCCCCTTGTGAATGGGTGGGCCAGTTGTATCTTATAGAACAAGCTTCAAATGCTTGAAGTTTTCTTGAAATCATGGAGCTCACAGCTCCCTGGAAACTTATGATACCAAAAAGACTCCTTTTGAGATCTATTTAACACTGCGACTTCATTGAAGAACTTAGACATCTCTCCCCTTCTGAGCTGGATTCTCGATCCATCCACAAACATGATTACCAATGCCTCCTAAAGAAAGAAGAAATTTATTGGGCTCAGCGGGCCAAAGTCAAATGGCTCAAGCTTGGTAAGCAAAATACAATTTACTTCCACAAGATAGCCAACTGTTGAAGAAGGGAGAACTCTATTACCCACTTCAAGATGGGGGACTGAATTGTTGACTATCCCAATCTCATTGAGGCAGCGGCTGTCGAATATTTTTCCAAGCTTTTCTCTTCCCCTTCTGGTCCTAGGCCAGTAATGGCGGACCTCTCCTTCTCTTCTATTTCTCCCTTATCTGCAGCCTCTTTGGAAAGCCCTCTTTAAGAGGACAAAGTACTCCAGGCCATTAAAGATCTCAATGGAGACCGGGTCCCCAACCCTGACAGCTTCCCCATAGCCCTCTTCGAAGTCTTTTGGGATAACCTTAAGACTGATATCATGGCTTTCTTTTCTTAATTTCACTATCGAGCCACTATCCATAAGGCGATGAATGTCACTTCCATTGCCAAGATCCGCAAGAAAGAGGGAGCAGAAGAGCTTAAAGACTTTAGACCCATTAGTCTGATTAATACTTCCTACAAAATTCTCTTGAGGGCCTGGCTTCCCGCCTTAAACGTGTTCATGGTCAGGTGATCTTATCATCCCAAGGGACCTTTGTGAAGGAGCTCTAATAGCTCTAATAGCACACGAATGCATACATTCCTGCTGTGGTGCAAAAATCCCAGGCTTGGTAATAAAAAATCTTACGATCATGTGGATTGGGAAATTCTTGATGAGACTTTGTCCAAAATGCCATTTAGTGGAGATGGATCCAACGGGTGTATTTCAAAACCCTAAGTTTTGGACTTTATTAATGGCACATCTAGGGGTTACTTTCATGCTTTGAGAGGGCTCTGTCCAGGGGACCCCCTTTCACCCTTACTATTTACCATAGTGGCTGAGGTGTTCAGTGCCTCACTATCTATATCAATTATATTATATATTATATAATATTTATGTTATCTCATAGTATTATATAATTTAAGTAATATAATATAATGAAAAGATATATATGAATATATTATTACTTATTAAATAGTATATAATTATTATTTATAAACTAATATATAATAAATAATAATATTATTTATAAAAATATATATAATACGTAACAGCACTATTTATAAAATAATATATAAATTCCTTCTTCTTCCCTTAACTTGTCCTTAGGGGAAAGAGCACTTGTCTTTCAACGAAGTACCGTATTTGATGATAAGAGAGAGATCTACCGTTTTATTCGATTAACGGTGGTTAGGATAAAGGGAGTAGCATTGAGAGCAAGAATGGTTTTGGCTTTAATAAATTTTTTTTTTCAGATGAATTGTTTTGTGCGAGCCAGAGGTACAAACCATCAATCTATCTTAAAGTGGGAGGCAAATAGGTGGTTCATTTAAAAACAATTGAAACTAATGATCTAACTGTTTTTTTAATTGAATTATTATTTTTAATTTTTAAAATTTATTTATTTTTTCATATTCATGATCCCCATGTTTTCAAAAATAAATTTATTGAAGCGTCTGCATTTCTACATTTGCGGGCTTAACTGCATGCTAACCGCATCTATTTTTATATATTTAAATATTTTTATATTTTTATATTTATTTTAATTTTTATCTAGTCCTCTATTGGCTTTTTGGCTCATCTTGGCTAACTCCGGCTCGGCTATGGCTATGAAGAAAGAGGTAATAAATAGTCTAGTTGAGAGAGAAAATAAAAGGGAAAGAGACGACACATAAGCAAAGAATTGGGATATGGAAACCCTAATTAACTTTTAAAAATTTGAAGATTGTCTATTTCTGATTTTTTGACAACAATTTGTAGCTGAAATGAAAAAAAAAGATCGTTTAATATGGGAATAAAAAAGGATGTCCAAAATTTGTCTGGTGTTCTAAAATTTTACTGAAATTCCACAATATCGCTATTTCAAAATTTCAATGAATTTCGTTAATTTCAAACTTCCACAAATTTTCTTGTGGAAACGCAAATTTATGTTTATGGTTTTTTTTTTTTCGTATTTTGACTATTTTGTTTTTTCTCACTATCTCGACTCGGCTTATATAGGCTTGGCTCGGCTTCGCTTGGCTTGCTTCGGCTTGGCTCGGCTCAGCTCGGCTTGGACAATATCGGCTCGGCTCAGATAGACTTGCTAGGCTTTTATCGGCTCATTTCGGCTAAAAGCAGTGAAAATTTAATTCAACCAAGCGGACATGAGCTGAGCTAAGCCCATAAAAGCTGAGCCGCGTCGATGTAAACTGAGCTAAGCCGACACAAGCTAAGCCGAGTCGAGCCGTTTTAAGCCGAGCCGTGCCGAGCCGAGTGTAGTTGAGCCGAGCCGAGTTGTACAGTATGAGCCAAAGTAATAAAAATAGGCACATTTCACATGCCCGACGTCTGTTCTGATCATCTACCGCTCTCATCTTTCTTTAATCTCTTCTTCCCCACTCACAATCTCTCTCCATCTCCCAAAATCTCTCCATCTTCCTTCTCTTTCAATTTTCTGGACTCTTCCCCCTCTTATACTATGGCAAAGTCCAACTACCCAGACTAACTTTCATTCTCACCCTCTATAGATCCACTCATTTTGCAAACCATCTTTCTCTCTCTTACTACAAACCGTTTGTTTCTCAACAATCACCGCTCATAGAGGACTGAAGACCCTTTTTGCTGAAAGGCTGCTATATAGGGCATTAAAACTTACTTCGCAAGCTGCTCTAGTGAGAGAAAAGAGGAGCTCTTATCTGGTTATGGATGTGAAACCTGGCAGGGCCATGTCTGCTTCCTTGGAACTCCTCAATGAAGCATACGATGAATGTAGCAAGGTTTGTGTAGAGTATGCCATGACTTTTTTTTTTTTGGTGAACAATAGAGTATGCCAAGACTTTTCACCTAGGTATTGCTTTCTCTCTCTCATTGCTCTCTCTCCTATTGGAAGTAGGCTTGGGTGTGAAGGAAGTTGGAATGGGTACTCTCTCCTCTCTCTGTTCAAAAATTTCAATGGGTACTGTAAATGGGACAGGCTTTTTTAATGTTTCCCTCTTTCTAATTAACATTTCTCTCTAAACTAAATTATGTAGCATTATTTATACTCTCCCTGATTTCCAAGCTTTTCTCTTCCCTTTCTAGTCCTAGGCCAGTAATGGCGGACCACTCCTTATCTTCTATTTTTCCCGAATCTGCAGCCTCTTTGGAAAGCCCTTTTTAGGAGGACAAAATACTCCAAGCCATTAAAGACCTCAATGGACTTCCCCATAGCCCTCTTCAAATTATTTTGGGATACCCTTAGGACTGATATTGTGGCTTTCTTTTCTTAATTTCACTCTCGAGCTACTATCCATAAGGCGATGAATGCCACTTTCATTGCTAAGATCCCCAAGAAGGAGGGAGCAAAAGAGCTTAAAGACTTAAAACCCATTAGTTTGATTAATACTTCCTACAAAATTCTCTTAAAGGCTTGGCTTCCCGCCTTAAACGGGTCCTTGGTCAGGTGATCTTATCGTCCCAAGGGACCTTTGAGAAGGAACATTAGATTCTCGATAGGGCACTAATAGCACACGAGTGCATCCATTCCCGCTGTAGAGCAAAAATCCCAGACTTGGTAATCAAAAAGCTTATGATGATGAGACTTTGTCCAGAATGCCAATTGGCTCTCTGTGGTTGAGATGGATTCAAAACCCCAATTTTTGGACCCTATTAATGACACATCTAAGGGTTACATTCATGCTTCAAGAGGGCTCTACCAAGGGGACCCCCTTTCACCTTTCCTACTTGCCATAGTAGCTGAGGTGTTCAGTGTCTCACTATCTCGTGTGTACAACACGGGATGCATTTAGGGTTTCCAAGTGGGTAGGTGGGGTCTCTCTATATTCCACCTCCAATATGTCGATGATACCCTCCTTTTTTGTGATGCAATTTTTTAAAAAGTTAGTTGTTTATTGCTCTTCCTCCAATGCTTCAAGTTGGCTACGGGCTTTAGGGTGAACCTAGAAAAAACTAAGATGACAGGAATCTGCCTTGACCAAGCCATAGTGAAATGCTTCGCTGACTCATGGGGATGTGCTGTAGAGCCAATGCCTTCATCCTATCTTAGGCTTCCATCTTGCATTGGCCTTCCTCAAATCCAGTTATGGAGCCTGGTTATAGACAAAGTCAAGTGGCACCTGGCTTCATGAAAAGGGAGAGTCCTTTCACCAGGCTGCAAAGCAACCCTTATCAAGGCCACAATTTCCAGTATTTCCCTTTTCATTATGTCCTTTTTCTTTATGGTCGTAGTCGCTAGACTGGAAAACTCATGAGGGCTCTAAGGCTGCTCATTGAAGGGGCAAGTGAAGAAAGTCAAGCCCCAAGCATGAGAGCTTATGTATGTAGAAGTGTCTATCAATTGAAAACCTACTGAGGCTATGATTGACCCTGGGGCTACACACAACTTTGTGGCAGATCAAGAGGCTCGCTGGCTGAACCTCAGTGAAGGTACTGGATGGTCTCTCCCTAAAATCAAATACTTGCGGGTGTCGTTCAGTCTCCTTTCAAGGGAAGAAAGGCTAGAACTTGCCGCGCTCCCTCCCTCACTTACCTTTGACAATGAAGCGAGAATTGAATCAATTACCTGTTTCTGTCAGCTTGCTTTCAAACTAGCCGTACTCGAACCATCCTCATAGATACGATGAAACTCGATTCCTTGTTCACCTCCTCGTCACCCGCATTACTACTCCCTATCTAGTTTCTTTTGTCTGACCCGTAACCCTTCCTCTTCGATGGCAGAAAGCATTACTGGTCCACCTAATGCGATACCTTGGAACCACAATTTCAAGAGACTCTTAGTTGACCACAAGCTTCACCAGTTTTTTAATCTCTCGGTCTTGCCCGATTCGATATTTTTCTCCCACATGCAATGACAAGATTGTCTGATCGCCCTCTCCATCAGATTTATTCACAGTTGCTTCATTTTACTGAAGCTTATAGTCCCTGCCTTCTCCTCCCCTCTCAGCCTTTCCCTCTATAGCCACCATGGCTTGGTGCTCCTTTTTGCCCTCAAAATCCAGCTTATTACTTGGATAGCACTCTATGAAAGGGCTTTGACACTCGATCAACTACAGCAAAGGGGTATACATTTTCCTAACAGGTGCACCATGTGCCTCAATGCTGAAGAAACCAATCAACATCTATTTCTAAATTGTGAGGTTGCCTTGGCCCCTTGAACCGACCTTCTTCTTCTATTCAAGTGGCTGTGGGTCATTCCCCAATTGATCCCTTACCTCTTCTCCTTATGCCTTGGAACTCCTTGGAAAAATTCAGGAAATCTTCTATGGAGTGCTTCCATCTCAGCCACTCTTTGGACCATTTGAATTGAGAAGAATAATAGGATCTTTATTGAGGAGAGAGCCTCTACCTCAGCTCTTATTGACAAAAGGAGGTTACTTGTCACATTCTGAGCCCTAAACCTCCCAAGCTTCTCCATCTTCTCCTTTTCAGATCTTCACCAAAATTGGCAAGCATTGCTGCACCTAAGTACCCACAGGATTCCTCAAGCTTCTTTATGAAGGACACCGGAACCTGGGGCCATCTGATAGCTGCTCTCTAGGCAACCAGGGCTCCTCAGGCATTGGATGCCTGTTTAGGAATTTTGAAGCCCTGATCCTCCTTTCTTATGCTCTGCTTATCAGAGTCAAGGACTCCACATTCGCTGAGGGCAAGTCTCTACTCAGAGGACTCAGAAGATTTAATCATCTTTGGGGCAGAAAGGTGTAGGTAGAGGATATTACAGCAACACTATCGCTTGGGCTTCTAGCAATGCCTTCTGCCCTTGGAGACTAGATAACATTTTTGTCGAAATTGGCCACATTTGCAGCAGTATCCAAGTCTCTTGGAGACACACTCATAGGAATTGTAACGCTGCGGCAGATGCACTAGCAAGGGAGGGAGCAAGTCTCAACTATCCCTAGGGGAATTTGGACCTCCCTTAGTGCTCATCTCATTTTTGGATCTATGGCAAAGATTCTTGGACCCTCAAGGCTTCCTGTATAGGGCACCCTGTTTTGGTAATTACAATCAATACAAAAGTCAACTTCCTCTAGGAAAAAAAAGAAGGTTGGTTGACTAATGGAGAACATGTTGATTTATTGCATTTGGGTTTTATGCCTAGAGGATTCATTAGAAGGTTCAGAACTTTTTAATACTAGATCTTTCTATTTGGTTTCTGTTCACCTTGAATTTGGTTAGATGTTCATATTTCTGCCTCTTTTTGTCAGTTTTTTATTTCTTATGTTTTTGTTTGGTGGTGGTGGTGGGGAGTGTAAGAGAGAGAGAGAGAGAGAGAGAGATTCATAGATGATATGAATTGCATCTCAAGACATTGATATTTTAGTTGACTTGGGATTTGATTTCTGCCCATAATATG
>NW_006499399.1:43806-68220 GCF_000471905.2 Amborella trichopoda
GAATGGTTTAAAACAAGGACTAGGGTCAGTCTCGTGCTTGAGTCTCGAAACTTGGACTCTGCCAAGTTTGGCAGAGACTCGATTGAGTGAAACTAATGGGAACTAGCGAGACTCGGTTGTTTCCTATAGTTTTCATTCGGACTCTGTTGTCTAAGTAACTCAGGCAAGCTAGGGTAGGTGCGAGTTAGTTCAAGTGGAAGGCTCAAGAATGGCAAGTGGTAGGCCCAAAAGTACATGGTTTGAGCTAGTGAGAAAAGATATGGTGACTTATAGCCTCATTGAGGGTATGGCTCTTGATGAAGCGAAATGGCGGATCAGGATTCCAGTAGCTGACCCCAAATAGTTGGGAAAAGGCTCTGATGGTGATGATTCCTAAATCGTAAATCTTTTTTTTTTTTCTTGTTCTTTCTTTATTTTGGATTTTATTAAGCTACTTGTTTTGAATGCATCCTTTCTACCTGCTTTCCATTATGCTTCCCCTCGACCATTGATTCAAAAAGTTGTCTGCCCCGTGCCTAGGCAGGCTAGGTGGCCTGGGCGATTGACCGTTGATTCAAAAAGTAGTCCACCTAGTGCCTGCTTAGGCTAGGGGGCCTGGGCGCATCGTCCAAGCCTGAGTGGACCGATTAAGTGGGTGTCCTTGGGCGCCCGCCTAGTACCTTGCCTAGGCAGATGGCCAGGGTACCTAGGTGGGTGCCCAGGGGACTGTGTCTGCTTAGGTGTAAAAATACCCATCAGGTGGGGTATTTTTTTTTGTTTGGATAATAAAAAATGCATATTCATGCTTGCGAATTAAGACTTAAAACATGATTACTGGATACCCCTTGCCCCTTTAACCTGGGCGGGCATTTTTTGGAACATTGCCCTCGATTCTTATAGCCCTAGTGTTGGAGTTTGGATCATGGTTCATTATTATATTGCATCCTTACCGTTGTTGCTATTTATGTGTTATTAAAACAAAAAATTTCCCTTTTTTGTGTTTCTTTATGCTTTGTTCTCGTAGTTTCTCAATAATAGAACTTCATTCATGCATGTAAACTTAGTCATTTGGAGTCTTACTTGCAGCATGTTATGAGTAGGTGGATTGCGAGCAAGATGTTTTATGTTTTGCACGTGGCCTTGTGTTTGCACATGTGATTGCATGAGAGTTCCTTTTGGTTTGTTGCTTTTTTTTAATATATGTCGGGTTGCCTACTATCAATGTTCAAAAATGCAGATTTGGCCGCTTAGCCGGTTTGGGTGCCTGGCCGCCTAGGGGCCCATGCTCTCACCCAGAGACAGGGTGTCCTCACCATTAAGACTTAAATGAATAAGTAAATATATAAGACCTTAGTTTCACTTTCACATAAGATTTAAGTCATTAAGAAATCACATAATCATTTATTTATAAAATAAAGTAAAACAAAAATAATATAATATCAAAACATGACACATTGTACAAAAAATGAATCAATTATTCATAAAAGAATAGAATATATGCTCAATTTCATTGTCCAAATGAGAAAAATTCAATTAATCACAAAAAAGCAATCTTTTAACTACAAACATGTAAATATAGCGTAAAAGAAAAAAAAAAGTAAAGGAAAAAACATATGATTCGTAACATAATATGTTGTAATCAAATAAAATCAAAACCCTCTTTAAAATATGATAATACTTTAAAAATATCAAAATCAACTATTAGAAGCTCCAAATCCACCCACGAACTATTGCCTTTGTTTTGGGAAGAAATAAAAAAAATAAAAAATTTATCGATCTTTCGATAAATCACAAAAGAGTGGTTTTTGGGGGTTTTCTCATCCTAAAGGCCACGGTTTTTGTTTTAGGGGTTAGAATACCTCCCAAAACCCTCCCTCCTTTTTAAGGGGCGGAAATTACATTTTTTGACCCTACCCAAGGTTTTTTTTCCGTCCGTCCGCAAAGTGTCACGGGAGGCACCTAGGCGGGCGCCCAAACGGTAGTGCCTAGGCGGTGCCTTCCCCGCCTAGGTGGGCGCCCGGAGATAGGGCGCATAATGACCCCGCCCAAACAACCTAGGCATTTTTTGAATTTTTTCGCCTAGTTAGCAGCCTAGGCGGTAGGGCGGCCGAATTTTTGAACACTGCCTACTATGTAGCTGTATAACTTAAAAGAAACTGTATTTTTTTTGGTGTTTTAACATTTTTGGAATTGACTTTAACATATGGATGGTTGTGGAAAATCGAATGTTATTACTCCCAGTTTTTTCCTGTGTGTATGTGTGCATGTGTTTTTTTTCATGAACTTCTTCAGTTTTTTTTTTTAGAACTTCGTGGCTGTCACTCGTGCCAGCTTGTGTGTGGTGTTGACAACCTGCTTTTTGCTTAGTGATTCGACACCTCACTTTTTTGGCTTAGTAGTTTAGACAACTTGAGGAAAATACAGAACAAATAGACAAACTTGTTCAGATGCTCATGTTACTTTGATTACATATTCTTGGGACCTAAGTGCTAATATACTGGTCACCTTCTGATATTGGTTGGAATTCACTTTCTTTTCTGCTTCAGAATACATATAGTAATCAATAAAAAAAATTCATATACAAAATCACTGATTGTATAGCATTAATGGGTACTGTTACTCTACAAATGGAAAAACAATAACATGTCAAACTTTCAGATGCAAATGCTGACATCTGCGGTGTGCATTCCACAATTCAAAGGCTGTTAAAATTTTCAACGCACTTTGAATGGAGGAATGATGCACCCCAGCCATGCGATTTCACATCTGAAGGTTTGGGGTGTAGTTAATTCTCCAACCAAAAAGTAACTGCACTCATTGTATCTGATCCCATTTTAAATTATTTTTTATTCTTGATTTGCGAAGGATTTGATTCTTTGCTACTGAAAATGTGACACATAATGTTTCTTCAAGATTATTTCACCTGAACATATTTATATGCAAATTTGATTTGATATGATAAAAATAAAATAACGAACTCTAATGCTGTCACAGGTCCGGCAGTATAATCAGGCAATGCAACCTGATTTAAATTGTGACATGGGAAATGTGCACAAGAGTGAAATTTGAGAGAACATCGGAAAGAAAGATAAGATACAATTTCTTATCAATACAGTAAGTACGAGGTCCCTTTTGTGACAACTGTCCAAGAAGATGGGCATTATGGTCATGTGATATGTTTTTTCTGCCTGGTATTTATTTTGTGTTTACTTTTCATGACCTGCTTTTTTTTCTTTATTTTTTTCCCTTTTTTTTTTTGTTCCTTTGCTTGCTCAAGTATTCAAATCTTTCGTGTTGTTTTCTTGTCTTCTTTTTTTTATTATAGTAATCTGAATTGTTTTCGTGGAGCTATTTCGTTAGTGGGAAACATTAGCTACAGAAATTAGAAATTAGAAATTAGACTAGATGGTTATAGGTGTTTAATATGAAAGGGAAACTTCAGTTGATTAGTTGGCATTTACTAAAAAGTGAGAATGCTTTAGGGTGTCTCTGTATTCATGAACTGGCAGAGCTGGGCAGTCCTCTAAAGTTATGTGGAAATGATGAGTCACCCATTTTTTTAAAACTCGTTGGGAGTCCCCAGGCTTCCAAGTCGCGAGCTTTCCAAGCCATCTCGATGAGGTATAAAGCACAGCTTTAAATGACCTGGTGTCTCTGCAAACTATGATAGAGTCCTATACAAACATTGTCAGAAATCCATAAACTTTGTCAGCAAGAAAAGTGTGGTGGCTCCATAGCTATTTGAGGAAATTTTTTAAGTAGGTTACCAAGGTCAGGATCTCTTTCCACCCTCTTGAAGTGGAAGCCATGAGAACACTGATACTATTGCAAAGGATGGAGTTGACAAGTATTCTCTAATGGTATCTCATTTTCACTGTTACAGTATTTATCTATTAAATTTTGTGAAGGAGATGTAATTGTACATCCATTTTTTAATCTAATAAAACTCTGTTAAGTTTCTAAAAATGAACAAGAAAACAGGAACATAATAAAGAAACACATTATTCAAGAGGTTGAAAGGATAGAGTATAAGTTGGTCTTTGAAGAGCCAACTATAGATAATTCGGGTGGGTAAATAGCGTTTTGAATGCCCTTTTCAGTTTGATCCTTTCCCCTTCTTATTTATCTGGTGTGGGTAAAGTAAAGGTGATGGATTTCCCATTTCTTTTGTAATGTTTGCGCATTTACTTGATACTTGGTTATTCATGCTTAAGAAATATTTTTCTTTTCGAAGTCCAATTGCATATAAACATTTGGTATCTGGACAGTCTTATTGAAATAACTTTGCAAAGTTCTTTATTTGGTAGTGTTTTTTTCTCTAATACTTATCAAAGAAAGTGATTTGTTCGTAATGCCCACTTGAAAACCAAGTTTTTCTCTTTTCTAACATAACGAGTAATAAAAGTTGAGAAATTGAAATTGGCAGCTTCTTCATTTGAAAGAATCTAAATAAGCCGTTTATGGTGCTCTTGATGCTTGGGTTGCATGGGAAAACAAGTTCCCCATAGTTTCGCTGATGAGAGCACTGGCTATTCTTGAGAAGGAGCAACAATGGCACCGAATTATTCAAGTACACCCTCATTCTTAATTCTTTATATCTATGCCATAAATTTTCTTTGTAAATGTTCTCGGTTCGTTTTGATTCACCATCTAGTGAGACAACGATGCAAGATATATATCTGTTCATTCAGGTTTCTAATGGTAATTCCTGATGGTCTGCTCTCCATCATAATTTGGTACACATTGCAACCGTTGCATGTCTAAATATTGAGAAGAGTGTGGTTTCTATTAGTAAATGGTGTCCGTTTTGTACACTTATTGTCAAAACATCAAGATGTTGCTACAAGTGGAAGGTTCGGATAACTAAGGTAACTAATAAAAAAGTCTCCCACAAATAATGGGAAAAGGCAGCCTACATGTCAGGTGGTCAAGTACAAATATACATATATTAAAAGAAATAGCTATGTGAAATTCTAGGGAGTAAAATAAAAAATTGTCTTTCTTTCATTAGTATATCTAAATTCCACTTACAAGTGCCATATAACAATGTTGTAAATAAGAAACAATAACCCTAAATACAACGTAGGATGTTTCTTTTTGCTGCTAAATAAATACAACCCAATCCAAGGGCTGAATACAAACTTTTACTGTGAATTCTAATACAGATAATGTTCCTGAAAATTAATAGTAATAATTGCTATAAAATAAACCAAGAATAGCCGGGAAAACTTACTCGACTTTGCCAAGGTTTACCCCTTAGCAATTGATGCACCCCATATCTGATTACCTGACTGATTGTGCCCTCTGATCGTCTTGGCCTTACTGAATTCTTTGAGTCAGCAAACTCTGTAGGCAGTACCCTTTACAAATCTAGGGCTTGAGAGCACAAAATAAGAATAGGGTTTTCTCTAGACCCTTTCAAGGCCTTTCTAGGGCAACGCCACAACTGGCACCTCGCTTGGTCAATTAGGGTTGGGCGTGTAGGCATGCCTAATATGGTTGTTAATCATCTTGGCCAATAGAATTTTAGGTAATCTGTTAGGTGAAAAAGAGAACCAATTATCCCCTATTTCTGTGAACCACATCCACTTCTAGTCAACCTAGGATAAGACCAATCAAAATGCATCCTTCTGGTTTGACTAGGACTTCCATTTCTCTCACAAAAGATTGTAAGAATTCAATGTGAAAACGATTTGGTCAAATTTAACAATTGAAAGAATATTTTACAAACACAAAATATTCTCTATCCCCACAATATAAGGTCATATAATATTTTTCAAATATTTCCACAAGGTTCTCTAGCTAGAAATTATTCTCTAATATCTTGGGGGAGATATCTCAAACAAGTGGGAGACCTCAACCTACATGTGAGGCATCCCAACCTAGCGTCGGGCATTAGCCATGTGGGCCTCACGTCCCACCATTGTGCTTCCCGTATGTTTGAGACCTGGGTGCTTAATTGCCCCCCTCCCCCTCCCCCCTTCCCCAAAAAAAAAAACAAAAAAGAAACACAAAAAAAATGTGGGTCCCACTCAAAAAAAAAAAACAAAAAGGCCCCAGAGGTTTTAGAAATATGAACACTATCCTTTATAGGGTTTTTTACATCTGAAAATTATTATAAAAATTCATAAAATTTCTAAAAACCACAAAAATAATTCTTAACTTGAAACAAAATTCTAGAAGTGGATTGTTAGGGACTCCACCCGACCCAGTACTGTTATCCTCAACTATCTTCTCAAACCAACTCAACAAGACCCATGACCTACAGGCTACAGTCTCATTCCAGGACTCATGATTAACTCATCAAAGCTGGCTAATAAACAGTGAAATCACAGTCCTTAAATGTGGATTCCTTTAAGAGAAAGTCACACACACATATTACTATAGTGCATGGGGAACTCTCTATGCACATTTACACATATCCCTTTATAGGGTATGCAGTTGTCATGTATACATGCCATGTAGAAGTTTGTTGACGATTTAGCTATCACTCTCATAGGTCCACATTTGGACACATGGGACCATGATGCTCTCCTGGCCTGCTAATTATCCTTGGACTATCTCTTCGGCTCCAACAAGAGATGATCCTTTAAAAATCTTCTCCTGTAGTGCCATATACCCAAGGGTTAGGGTTTTGGATATGACGAAGGGCTATAGACTGCCCGACTCTAGGTCAGTCAACCAAGACACACTCTCACTACAATCCGCCATAATTCTTTATTTATATGCTTTCATGGGCTTTAAAGGCCACAAACCCGAACATCTCCCACTTGGCCTTTGAAGGTACTGCAATCACTTCTTCTCACTCTCTGAAGCCCATCCCATGTACATTGTCTGGCAAAAACATCGGCTACCAATCCTTTTGTCAAAGTATATGCTAACATAGCCTTTGTAGGGATATAAGCAACCTCAATCTTTGTTTTTCGAATCTCGTTGCCAATGTGGTAATAATCTGCCTAAAGTTGCCTGGATTTCTTGTGAAAATACGGCTCTTTGGCCGCACAAATCATGCCAAGTTGTCGCAAAAGATCCTTACACATGGGCACTTCATTGCATCAAATCTAAGCTGATTCAAGAACTACAATGAGAGCGCTTCTTTTGCTGCGAGACAACAAGCCATATTGTGACGTCGTAGTCGAGATTGCAACGATGTCCGGTTTCTTTGTGCACCAGGAAACAGTTGCATTGGCAAGTGTGAAGATATAATTGGATGTGGCCTTCATCTCATTTGGATCACCTTGATAGTCCACATTTGAATATCCTTGTATCTATATGTTTAAGCCTCTTACATAAGTGAATGGAAGATTACTAGTTTTATTCAAATATTGCATAACGTTTTTTATTGCCTTCTAGTGCTCCATGCCTGGATTATATTGGAACTTAATCGTGCTCACAGGTAGCCTAAGCGGTGAGGTTTGGACGGGCATGCCTAAGGCAGGCTCCTAGGTGGATCTGCGCGCCACCTAGTGCCACCCCTTGAAAAACATAAAATAAAATAAAAATAAAGGATGTGAATATTGAGCAGTCATTTCTTAGACGAGTGTTTATTGATATCTTTTGGATACTAATTTTTATACTAATTTTGATACAGTACTTTTACAAAAAAACTATGCTCATTTTGTGATTTTTGATGAAGAAATGAGGGAGATTTTTGTGATTTTTTGTACTAATTTTGTAATACCAATTGTCATTTTTGTGTCTTTTTTTTCTCGTAGACACATTAGGCCTCTCTCTCTCTCTCACTTCCACACACAAATAGAACATTGGACATTTCTCTCTCTCACGAATGTACACACTCATGCCATTAAACAAAGATAACGAGCCACTCGCTATATCACATACAAAGATAACGGGCTAGTCGCTCTCTCACGTATAAAGATAACGGGCTAGTCTCTCTCTCACATATGAAAATACATTGAACATCTCTCTTTCAAACTAATTGCTCTCTCTCTCTCTCTCTCCGACATATTGTATATTCTTAAATTTAGGTATCTTTCATTAATGAAATTGTTAAGACTATGACACTGCTTTAGGATCAAGTTATACCTTAGGCTACTATCAATGGACATAACATCAACATTCAAAACTTCTCAAGATAGAATACTCAGGAGTTCTTCCAAGTAGTGTGTGATATGGAGTTTTTCTGTTCGGTACATCAATTAGAAGTCTATTTATCAAGAATATGGCTGTATGGACAGCTTCAGTCCATAACAACTTTAGACCTTGAGTGGAAAACATAAGGGATAATCCAAGTTCATTTTTATGTCTATGTTCCCTTTCCTCCATTTCATTTTGTTATACAGTATAAGGATAGGAAACTTGTAGCTCTACCCATTGTCCAAGGATAGGAAACTTGTTGCTCTGTCATTGTCACTATGAAAGTATAAAAGTTGCCTACAAAAGTGCATTTCAACAAACAACTTGAAATGAAAGAACCTTGTAAATATGAAGAAGTCATAAAAAAATATCACATATGAGAGGGATTTAGAAGGAGATGCAGTTTGCGCTTGGTCCCATATGTCAGAATCCACTAACTCAAACAGCAAAGAAGCTCTTTTAGTATTAAAAACAATACCACTAGACAGCCATGACAAATAAACTCATAATGATCAATATCAGAGGATATGAGCCCTTGTTTACATGACTTATTTAGAGATTCCATACTACAATGACCTAATCTATGATGCCATTCATTGGCATCTTTATTGGCTTGACAAGACACAACCAGAGTTTAGAATTTCTTTGACTCATCATCAACTATGTTGAACCCCCCACATTGTGAACCGCTAGCAAATGTGATCCACGATAGTTGGTCGTTCAATAAAACACAATCACGAGTAAATACAAAGAAGACATGATTTTCTCTAGTGAGTTGTGACATAGAAATAAGATTACCTTTGAAATTATGGACGAGGAAAACATTTTGGAAATTGATATGCCTATTAAATGACTGAATAGTAAACATTCCCAACATGTGTGATATGGTGAGAGGACCCATATCCATTTAAAATAGACCCACTACCGGAGTAAGGGACGAGGGAGGAGAATATACTTGGATTTCTTGTCAAATGGTTGGTTGTACCACTATCAACAATCGATGCAGCTTCAGAAGGAGATGTAATGGCGAGATTCTCTACAAAAATATTTAGAGCAACATGCTGGCTGCTCCCATATTATGGTCTTGGGTATCTACATGATTTCTATTATTACACCTTCCACAGATCTGACACACTGTATCAAAAATCCCCAGATTGGAACTCCTAATGCTATTATGGTTAGGTGGATGTAGGATGCTGCACCTAGTAGTATTTCCATAAAGTCCACCTCTACCACATCCAACACATCCTCTTTGATTTCTTCTTCTGCCTCTACCTTCACAAAAACAATTTCAAGGAGCTGAATACTTTTGTTGGCAAGCAAAACATCATAAGAATTCACACCTTATTGTTTTCCCGTCCTTTTATAGGGGTTCATAGCTTCATGTTGAAGAAGTAGAGGACATAATTCCGCCAAAGTTTTTTACTCTACCTCTAGTGGGGATCACATTAGTCCCTAAACCCTAAACCCTAATACCTTAAATCCTAAACCCTAAACTCTAACCCTGAACCCTAATACCATAAATCCTAAACTCTAATACCTTAAATCCTAAACCCTAAACCGTAATACCTTAAATCCTAAACCCTACCCTTTTTAGGGTTTTGTTAAGGAGAGGGTGAAGGTCCTCTTATCATTACGTGGTTCGAGAGGTTCGCTCCTCTTTCTATCTCATCACATCACATGTATTACTTTGAGAGGTACGCTCGTCTCTCTCTCTCTCATGCATTACTTTGAGAGGTATGCTCCTCTCTCTCTCTCAAGGCTTGCTTATCATTGTTATTGTTGTAGTTAGAGGCATGGATTTCTAGAGAGAGGCAGGGCTTCAATATGTTGACCCCTGAACTTGAAAACCCAGCAAACTAGAACAAAGCCATGGAACTACTTTAAGCATGTTTGCAACTTAGCTCTTCCTATGCAATTGCAGTAAAATTCAAGCTTCTCTCCCTTTTTATAACCCAATTAGAAAAGTCCGAAGTATATTTTTGAATTTAATGCGTTTGTGATTTTTTTGTGGACCCTTTTTTTAATTTTGATATTTTAGAAATTATCCCTTATCTCGGCTGATTTTTGCTTGGCTCGGCTCGGCTCGACTCAGCTTTTAATGGCTCAACTCAGTTCAGCTCGGCTAATACTAGTTCAGTTAAAGAGTATTTTAACTTAGACGAGCCATTCCGAGCCAAATTTAGACGAAATTGACCGATATAAGCTGAGCCGAGTCAGAAAGTGAAAAGAGAAAACACAATAAAAATTAGGACAAAATTTATTAATATAAAATTGTCAAAAATAAAACCTATTTAAATATCTAAAAAGTAAATATTAAAGTGAAAAGGATTCTTTTTTTTTTTTCTTTTTTTGGGTAATTCAGTGGGGATGACGAGCCCTTACCCGTTTTTGAATGCGTTAGGTGAGAATGTAAGCTTAGACCTTAACTGGGGCACAAGTCGTGCTACCACCACGACCCCAACACCATTCTCGAAGCCAAAAAGATTCTTATTCTCACTAGAGTACGTTGTACATCTACTCCCTTTTCCCTATCCACCATTAATCAAATAGAGTGATAAATCTCTCTCTCTCTCTCACTTCTCTCTCTCTCTCTCTCCACCTATATGTTACCCTTAGGGCGTGTTTGTTTTGGAGGAAGGTTTGTTTTTTGATAAAAAACATCCCATATTACTATAGCACACTAGTGTTTAAGAGAGATAAAAACCATGAAGGAAATTACAAGAAAAAAGAACAAAACGCGGATACGAGTATCCCAACATGGGCCCATAAGCACAAGAGAAGAAAACACACCCACAAAGGGGCCCCTCTCTCTCTCCAAGAAAACTCTTTCTTTATTAATCAAAATTCAATCTCTTTTTACATGATGCATGCTTCCTTTTATACATTTAAATCACCTTCTCACGTGACTCTCAAAAGATAACCCCTAATATATCTCCCTACAAAAAACTGAAAATGATAACTAACCAAAATAAATCTATCTCTAGATTCTTTCCATATTCTTCCATCCAACTTCCTAAAAGATTACTACAACTTCCTACTTCATCCTTTCCACCTACGGGATTCATTATTTTCCCTAGTTTCAACCAAGCACAAAAAGATAACACTCCCTTTAAATTAGGAAACAAAATATATTTCCTAAAAACTAATGATAAACACCTTGTACCCCCAAACTAATACAAGAGATAAACTTTCCTAAACGAACTAAAAGATAATAAACTTTCCTAAACGAACTAAAAGATAACCTTCCTCCCAAGCTAACTCCATTGTACTTACCTTTTTGTTTCAAAGACTCAAAAGAAATAATGTAACTTTCCTAAATAAAAACCCACCTAGAAAATACGGACACTAAAACAAACTAAAGTCTTACTCTTATCTTTTCTAAAAAAAGATACGTCCTAAAATACTGACTTTATTAATCTATAACTAAACAAATCCCTACTAATCCTATATTTAAAAAATGAACTCTAATAAAAAATAAAAATCTACTCTCATCTCTAAAAAATAAAAATATAAAATGAAACTTTGGGATTAGTCATTATTTTGAACATGGACCACAAAAGTATATGTAGCCCTTGAATATGGAAAATGAGGCTTTATGTACTGTTTGTTTGCCTTTTGCTAGCTGCATTATAGATATTTGTTGTTTGTTTTGTTAAACAAGATGGTTTCTCAGTTATCTCTATTTTTAAATCAATGTAATTTTTTGTAGGTGGTAGAGCTGGGATTTACCCTAGCAGCACTTGCTCATGTTTGACATAATGCCATGTTGGATGAACAGAACAATAAGTTACGCCAGCTGTGGAGGCTTGGCTGTTCAAGCATTTCAGGCATATTTTCAGCTTTGCTACAAGAGACTTGGTTGCTTGCTGTACAGGTACTATTTAATATTGTTATTCTATGTTGTTGATCCCCTTAGGCTGGAGGAATATCTAAATAACTGAAAGCTCAGTTCGTGAAATTTGGGAATTCTCTGTTTATTGTAGTCTCTGGTGGTATTTTCCATTATAAGTGATCTTGTAACCATTTATCACCATTTCCTCCCCTCTCTCTCTCCACCCTTTCTCTATGCAATCCTAGGCTTGCAACCCCTTCCTCCTGCACCCCCTCTTTGTATGCCCTCCCCTAACCTCATTAGTCCTCCTCACCATTTTCCTACTAATTCATCTCCTCCTCTTCTCTCCCCCCATGTCCCAACCTTGTTGCCACCTTTTCCTCACCTAATTAGCTTTGATGTCGAGGCCTACCCAGCCTATTCACCATATGCCTTCATGCACGAGCCCTCATTGAAGCCCATCCTTTGCCATCTATTCCACCCTCCCTTTTTCTAGGTGGTGCGTAGGAGGTGATTTTAATATCACTAGATAGTCTCATAACAGTCTTCTAGACATCTTGTTGGAAGGAGCGGAGTTCAGTTGGTCTAGTCATTCGGCTAATCCAAGCCTCTCAAATTTAGATAGATTTCTAACCCCTCTCGTGTGGGATCATGAGTTCCCTAGCACCCACTCTCTGGTGCTTCCCAAGCCCGCCTCAAATCATAGACCTATCTTGCTAGATACCCTGTCCATTCCTCCAGGGCCTAAGCCTTTTCGCTTTGAGCTGTCTTGGCTCTAAGAGCCCAGCTTTCCCTCTCCTGTCTGTAACCAATGGGAGTCCTTCTCCCCCCTAGTGAATGGGTGGGCCGGTTTTATCTTGAAGAAAAAGCATCAAATGCTTAAAGTTTTCCTGAAATCATGGAGTTCTCAGCTCCCTGGAAACTTCTGATACCAAAAAGACTCCCTTTTGAGGTCTATTCAACATTGAGACACCATTGAAGAACTTAGACCTCCCTCCCCTTCATCTGGATTCTCGATCCATCCACAAATATGATTACCAGTTCCTCCTAAAGAAAGAAGAAATTTATTGGCTCAACGGGCCAAAGTCAAATGGCTCAAGCTTGGAAACCAAAATACAACTTACTTCCACAAGATAGCCAACTGTCGAAGAAGGGAGAACTCTATTACCCACTTCAAAGTGGGGGACTAGATTGTTGACAATCCCAATCTCATGAGGCAGTGCCTGTCGAATATTTTTCCAAGCTTTTCTCTTCCCCTTCTGGTCCTAGGCCAGTAATGGCGGACTTCTCCTTCTCTTCTATTTCTCACGAATGTGCAGCCTCTTTGGAAAGCCTTTTTTAGGAATACAAAGTACTCCAAGCCATTAAAGCTCTGCAGCTTCCCCATAGCCCTCTTCAAAATCTATTGGGATAACCTTAAGACTGATATCATGGCTTTCTTTTCTGAATTTCACTCCCCGAGCTACTATCCATAAGGCGATGAATGCCACTTTCATTGCTAAGATCCCCAAGAATGAGGGAGCAAAAGAGCTTAAAGACTTCAAACCCATTAGTCTGATTAATACTTCCTACAAAATTCTCTTAAATGTGTCCTTGGTCAGGTGATTTTATCTTCCCAAGGGACCTTTGTGAAGGAACGTCAGATTCTTGATGGTGCTCTAATAGCACACGAATGCATCCATTCCCGCTATAGTGCAAAAATCCCAGGCTTGGTAATCAAAAAGCTTATGATGATGAGACTTTGTCCAGAATTCCATTTGGCTCTCTATGGTGGAGATGGATCCAAGGGTGTATTTCAAAACCCCAATTTTTGGACCTTATTAATGACACATCTAATGGTTACATTCATGCTTTGAGTTGGCTCCGCAAAGGGGACCCCCTTTCACAGTTCCTATTTTCCATAGTGGCTAAGGTGTTCAGTGCCTCACTATCTCGTGTGTACAGCACGGGACGCATTTAGGGTTTCCAAGTGGGTAGGTCGGGTCTCTCTATATTCCACCTCCAATATGTCGATGATACCCTCCTTTTTTGCGATGCGTTTTTTAAAAAAGTTAGTTGTTTATTGCTCTTCCTCCAATGCTTCAAGTTGGCTACGAGCTTTAAGGTGAACTTAGAAAAAACTAAGATGACAGGAATCTGCCTTGACCAAGCCATAGTCAAATGCTTCACTGACTCATGGGGATGTGTTGTAGAGCCAATGCCCTCATCCTATCTTAGCCTTCCATCTTGCATTGGCCTTCATCGAATCCAGTTATGGAGCCTGGTTATAGACAAAGTCGAGTGGCACCTGCTTCATGGAAAGGGAGAGTCCTTTCACCAGGCTGCAGAGTGACCCTTATCAAGGCCATAATCTCCAGCATTTCCCTTTTCTTTATGTCCGTTTTCTTTATGGTCGTAGTCGTTACACTGGAAAAACTCATGAGGGCTCTAAGGCTGCTCATTGAAGGGGCAAGTGAAGACAGTCAAGCCCCAAGCACGTGAGCTTATGAATGTGGAAGTGTCTATCAATGAAAAACCTTAAGGCTATGGTAGACACCGGGGCTACACACAACTTTGTGGCAGATCAAGAGGCACGCCTGCTGAACCTCAGTGAAGGAAACCAGGTTTCCTTCCCCCACTCTCCCTCTCTTCTTGGTTTGGTGGAAACCAGGTTTTCCCCTACCAATGGTTAGCTCTGGATGCAATCGGACCTTCTGGCGGTATCTGGGTCCCATCTCAACATGCCTTAGTTGCCTCTCATATTGGCAAGTTCTATCATAGTGACCCTAGCTAGGATCACTGATTTCCTCTATTGGAAGTGCATTGTGATTTATGGGCCACAAGAAGACAACGAGAAATTGGCCGTATTGAGAGAGTTACAATCTTTGATGACCCTCCCGTTTTCTTAGTGGTGCGTAGGAGGTGATTTGAATATCACCAGATGGTCTCATGAACGTAATTCCTACGACAAAACTGCCCCTTCAATGGTACAGTTCTCTGATGTCTTAGCTCATAACAGTCTTCTAGACATCCTGTTGGAAGGAGCGGAGTTCCGTTGGTCTAGCCATTCGGCTAATCCAAGCCTCTCAAAATTAGATAGATTTCTAACCCCTCTTGAGTGGGATCATGAATTCCCTGGCACCCACTCTCTGGTGCTTCCGAAGCCCACTTCATACCCAGTCCCTTCCTCGGGGGCCTAAGCCTTTTCGCTTTGAGTTGTCTTGGCTCTAAGAGCCCGGCTTCCCCTCTCTTGTCTGTAACCATTGGGAGTCCTTCTCCCCCCTCGTGAATGGGTGGGCCGGTTTTATCTTGTAGAAAAAGCTTCAAATGCTCAAATTTTTCCTGAAATCATGGAGTTCACAGCTCCCTGGAAACTTATGATACCAAAAAGACTCCCATACAGCTTACTTCCACAAGATAGCCAACTGTTGAAGAAGGGAGAACTCTATTACCCACTTCAAGGTGTGGGACCAGATTGTTGACCATCCCAATCTCATTGAGGCAGCTGCTGTCAAATATTTTTCCAAGTTTTTCTCTTCCCCTTCTGGTCCTAGGTCAGAAATGGCGGACGTCTCCTTCTCTTCTATATCTCTTTTATCTGCAGCCTCTTTGAAAAGCCCTTTTTAAGAGGACAAAGTACTCCAGGCCATTAAAGATCTCAATGGAGACCAGACCCTCAGCCCTGACAGCTTCCCCATAGCCCTCTTCGAAGTCTTTTGGGATACCCTTAGGATTGATATCATGGCTTTCTTTTCTGAATTTCACTCTCGAGCCACTATCCATAAGGCGATGAATTACCAAGATCCTCAAGAAAGAGAGAGCAGAAGAGCTTAAAGACATCATACCGATTAGTCTGATTAATACTTCCTACAAAATTCTCTTGAGGGCCTGGCTTCCCGCCTTAAACGTGTCCTTGGTCAGGTGATCTTATCATCCCAAGGGACCTTTGTGAAGGAATGCCAGATTCTCGATGGGGCTCTAATAGCACATGAATGCGTACATTCCCGTTGTAGTGCAAAAATCTCTGGCTTGGTAATAAAAAATCTTATGATCATGTGGACTGGGAAATTATTGATGAGACTTTGTCCAGAATTCCATTTGGCTCTTTATGGTGGGTATTTCAAAACCCCAATTTTCGGACCTTATTAATGGCACATCTAAGGGTTACTTTCATGCTTCGAAAGGGCTCCACCAAGGGGGCCCCCTTTCACCCTGACTATTTACCATAGTGGCTGAGGTGTTCAGTGCCTCACAATCTCGTGTGTACAGCGCGGGATGCATTTCGAGTTTCCAAGTGGCTAGGTCGAGTCTCTCGATATTCCTTTGGTATCAATGGATGCCTTAATTTCATTTTTCTCTATTCTTCTTTTCTTTTGTTGGTAAGTCCTCGTCTCGTTGCTTTCCCTGTGAAATGAAGATGAGCTGCAGTTAATATTTAGTGTTTAGACTGAATGGACACTTTGTATGTTTCAATATTCTAAAGCACTAACCATGCTATTGCTGGACCAAACCATGTGAAGTTATGAACATTTGTTGCCATGGGATGTGTAGGGTAATATGCATGCTCATGAGTGTGGCTTGCTGCTGGATGTCAATATGTGTTAGAAGGCTTCATCTTAAACAAGGGAGTCTAAAGTGAAAATAGTCAAGTCTTTTGGTAGAAGATGAAACATAAAACAAGAGATGCATGATGCTTTTCTCGGTAATGCATATTTACCTTAGGATATATTCTCTTTTTATAATTCTTTTCTTGCATGCAATGAGAAATGGAGCATCAACATGTGAACTTGTGCAAATATAGGGCTCACTGGTATTAAGAGGACATGTTATTTTCAAGATGGGAGATGGAACCTTTATTTTTCCTTGTTTTTTTATCCAAATCAGATGTAATTGTCATTCAGAGTTGGGTTGGTTTGGAAACATAAGGGTGGTATCTATCAATTTTAGAGTAGTATTTGTTCTGTTTCCTTACTGGCAACATATCTGTGAACTTTCAGGGATTGTACCTTTTAAAATTGACAAGCCTCTGCCATTTAGTGGTTTTTTATTTTTTTATTTTTTTTTGTTAATAAAGATACTTGACTATAAGGAAAGTTTCTTCATGGAGAAAAAAAGACTACAAACTATGGTTTCATATAGCTATGACGTATTCTTAGATGCATCCGATTCCGAGTTAGCCAACTCATTTGCCACTATATTTACCTTCTGAAAAATGTATTGAACAAGTTATTGAGAACTGGTCTTGGTTTTGTTAGTTCTTCCTAGTTCTTTTAAAACTATTGATGGCTTTCCAAATTTTCTAAATCACAGTGGCAATATCGAACTTTATAATACTGATGGCTCATCTGCAATTATTTCTATCTTACCACTGTTTTCTTGGTTTTTAAATACTTAAGAAATGTTCTCCTTGGTTTTTTTTTTTTAATAGACACATCATTAAAAGAGAAGGGTAACTGTGGTAACCTATAATCCCTTTGCCGGAGCCCTACATGCCCAATTAACATGCTTCTATTTCTTCTTATTGTATTGCCACCTAAATCACTCACAAGTGTCCTAATACAATATGAACCAAATAAAATTGCCAAGAACTCTCACTTGCTTCCCATTAAAATTAAAATACGTTCCAAATACAGATCTAGAAATAAAGATGCAATAGAATCAAAAAAACATAAACTAAGAGAATACCTTATACATTGCCTTAGGTTACCCCCAAAGACTTAGCACACCCCCCACCGGGTCTCCTCCACCAATGGCACACGGGATCTAAGTCCAAAAATTTGTCTCACAAATTTGGAATGCCTAGGCAAAAACCAGTAGAGAGCATAACATAATATATGTTTGACCAAGGCTCAACACATGAACATGAGGCCAAGACCTAGGACTAGGGTATGTGGCTTGAGCATGCCACCCCTTGGCTTAGTTTTCCTTCCTAAACCCTAAAGTTTGGAGAAGAAGAAGAGAGAGATATTTAGAGAGTGGCGTGTCAGTCCTTCAAGCACACACACACCCACACAGAGAGAGAGAGAGAGAGAGAGAGAGAGAGATCAAGTGTAGAGAATGAGCCCCACCCATAGCCAGTTTATATAGAATAAAGGTCAGGGTTCATGAGGTTAGGGTTTTGTCATCTTTGTGAGACATAATCTTGACTTTTGATCTTGGAGATATGTCGGGTGAAGAGATCTCACACATTCATCCCTTAGATCAGCCATTAAGATTAAAAGGATGAGGTAGAACCATTATCCCTCAGTTTCCATAACTCCATTCCCAACAAATATTATGTAGAGAAAGTAATAAATCAATCACATTAATTTCTTTATATCTTCTTATTTTGAAATGAATCACAATTAATTTCTTACACCTCCCTATTTTGAAATCAATCAAAATCTCTGCACAAAAGATTTCCTAAAATATCAAGTCAACATATGGCATAAAAGTTTGGAGGAGGTGGGGCACACCACCCATAGGGTAGCCATGTGGGGCCTACGTCCCATAATATGGTGGGCCCAATGTACCCCAATCGGTCCAAAATACTTTAAACATAATTTTAAATAATAAAATAATTTTATAAAATCTCAAAATATTTTATTTTTTTTTCTGATTAAAATAAATCTAGAAATTGATTTTTCTTAGTTAAAATTAATTTCTCAATAAAATAAAATACCTAGAGAGGTCTAATTTTTTTTTTTAATTATCCAAAACATAATTAACATATTTAAACATATCTAAGAAAATTTGATGTGAAGGATCCATAGAGTTAGGAGTATGACAAATATATTGAGGACTTATCATCTCTAAAGACCGTATCTCACTATACCTTATCAAACTGACCCAATAGTTGCCATGACCCACAACCTCTGACAAGGGTTCATGATTGGACTATCAAATTCAACCAATAAAGTGAAGAAGATACGATTCTAAACCATAGATTACAAGTCCGTCCTTGAGGACAACTCCATGCCCCATTTCAACAATATGCTCCATGGGTCATTCCAACCCAGTCTAGTATTGCAGGGAGTCATCACTTCTACACATATATATGTCACACACCCTTATCCAAAAGAACCACTTTCAGGACAACTATCTAATGTACATGTCGTGCAATGGTAATGATGAAGATTTAGACCCTTATCAAAAAAGAACCACTTTCAGGATAACTATCTAGTGTACATGTCGTGTAATGGTAATGATGAAGATTTAGACCCTTATAAAAAAAGGTCACTTCTCGAACGGCAATCTTTAACTCAAATTCCATGAGCTATTTCTCTATAGGCCCAATTGCCTACACTCTTGCACACTCTTGCACTATCTCGTTCTCTCTCAACTCAACCACTCTCTCTCAGGGGGGCAAGGCATGCCCATGCCCTTTTCACAAGCCCTGGTTTCCAACACCTAATCTCTGCAGCTGCTCACATGGTCACCATTTACAATCTCTGCAACGACCTCCACTCTTCAAACCTCCTCTTCTTCAACAACCCCACAAAAAATATATACCTTTTTAACACAATATTCGAGCTCATGCCCATGTTAATCAGCCTACCCAAGCTTAGAGGTTTTGGAAATCTTAAGAGGTTAAGCAATGGGGACTTTTTGGAATCGAGGTACAGGATTGAGAAAAAAGGCATGAGTGTAGAGAAGAGAGAGATGAGCAGGAGCTCTATTGGGGTCTGAGATTTAGTGGTGGAGAAGGGGCCCCAAGAACAAATAGGGGGGAGTAGCCTATGTTCAAAATTGGGTTTTCTAGAGAGAGAAAGGAAGGATTCCTGGCATGCTTGCCGCTGCTTTTTCATCTCGGCAGAGAGAGGTAGGATCTTTGTTGGGGGAAAGACGCATGCAAAAATTTTGATGTGGAAATTGAATGCCGCAAAATTCGGATTGATATTCGGATTTTTGGGCGTTATTTGAATCTCAAAAGATATGCTTTGACTCTATCAAACAAGGCATGTAAATTTATAAAATTAAGAGTTTCTTTAGATTCTATATTGTCTTATAATATCACAATATTGGGGTGTTATCAAACAGTCCCTTAGTGATTTACAATTGATAGAATTGAGTATGTTATGTGAATGCTAAGATTGTTCTTTAAGCTTGTGGTATGAACTTTAATGCTATGCTTAGTTGTTTATGTGAATTGAAATCTCATTGGATTATTATGATCAAATGTATGATGTGTATGAAACATTGTTATACATGATGAGGATGTAGAATGAAGATGAAATTATCATGTAATTTTGATATAACGAGGAATTTTGAGTGCAAGTCATGTAATATGTCGTAGCAATGTACATTGTGAGTATTTGGACATTGTATGGAGTTTAATTATATTTTTGAGTAAAAGATTTGTAAGGGACCTATTAGGGTTGAAGTTTTATTATTCAAATGTGTATAAACCAAACTTGAGGGCCGGAATTTATGTATTGTGGTTTTCTATTGAGATATTCATAAATTTAAACCCTTGAGTTTTAATAAAATCAAAAAGTTTTCTAAAAGATTGCGTATCTAGCACCTTGGTCTTATACCACCAACAGAAAGGTGGCTTTCTGATAAAGCTCTCTTTTGTATGGTTTACATAGATTTCTTTGGTTTTTGTGTTGTGACATTTGTTTGGGTTGTAGTTTGGATTTTGAAGGTTTTTTTTTGGGTTCTATAGGTTCATGGCCATTACAGCTTTCAGCCTCTCACTTAATATCTCCTTGTAAATTATGTACACATAGCAAGGTTAGATGCATCCTAATCTCTCATCCCCATCTTTTCTTTCTAGATAAAGTATTAGAGAGAAATTTATGGGATTTTGAGAGTAAGACTGCTCCATACAACTCGGTTTGTTGCATTCCAACTAAACTCAATAAACTTATTCACGAAACACAAGAAGTGAATATATGAAATTTTTGGACTATAAATGAGGTTCAACAAAGCCTCAACAAGGATGCACACCCTGAAGAGATGCCATGCAAAACAAAGGTCAACTCGTATTGACAACACCTATATGTCATTTCTCTTGTCTTTCCTGGCCCCTCTTTTGGACTGTCTGGATTTGATGGTTTCATGAATTTTACATCTATCAATTCTTCTTTCTAGTTCATGGCATTGGTTCTATCAGATTTTGGCTTGCCTTAGTTCTAGGGTACATTAAAGAACGAAAAAAACATAAGAATTATATAAACTGGTGGGATCAATTTATGTATATGTAATTTGGATATGCTTTACAATGGTTTGTGAGTTTTTATTGTCAAATGCCCTATTTTTTTATATATGTTTTTGGAATTTATTTGGAATCTCCAACCCTAAACATATTTTCTAATCCAATTTGTTATATTCTTTTCAGCTTATTTGGATTCCTTACATGTTTTTAGTTTTGTTTCGGGTTTAAAGTTTTTATTTTACTTATTAGCATTTTAACAAATCTTTTTTTTAAGGGGCTTTTGGGTCTGGCTGAGTTACTCAGGCTGATTCCAAGGCCCAAGGAAAGTGGAATAGCGCTGCTTAGTATTAACCATGAATGTTTGTCACACACACACACACATGGCTATTGTGTAAATGCTCACACATGAACCCATTCATTTCTTTAACATTGGGAAATTTTGGTAGTTTACTCATGAATATTATTTTTAATAGATTTTTCACATTACACAGCATAGAAGCTTATGGGCAAATGAGGCATGTGATGTTTTTTTCTTTTTTTCTTTTCTACATACTTGCTGAACATCTATGGGGATAAAAATATTTTAAGATCCTTAACTAACTCTATTTTTTTTTTCCTGTTTTTCTTTTTTATGATGAGTGTGTGAAAAAAGCATAAACCAAGTTAGAAAGGTATTCCCTTTAATGAAATACTTGTTGTAAACCTGAGACCCTCCATGAATGATGAGGTTAGGTGCATTGCTCGAAAATGCTGACAACAAAGATGGCAGGGTTCAAGGAGGTAGGACATGAAACCTTGTGAGATCGGGGCTTTTTTCTAGAACTTGAGAAGAGCTTGAGGAAATTTGGGATCTGATTTGGTAACAGATGGAGAACCTATGCTTGGATGGTTTCTGACCTTTGCATATGTATATCATCTATAGTCCACTTTGCCTGGTACTTGTTCGAGTTACTTTCTCAGGCAAGAGCCGAGTCTAAGGCCCAAGCAAAGTTTTATAACATCGCTTAGTATTAACCATGAATGTCTGTCACACATGAACCCATTCATTTCTTTAACATTGGGAAACTGTGGTAGTTTCCTCATGAATATTATTTTTAATAGATTTTTCACATAATACAACATCGAAGCTTACGGACAAATGAGGCATGTGATGAACTTTTTTGTTTTTTTAACGAACTTGTTAAACATCTATGGGGACGAAAATATTTTAAGATCCTTAACTAACTCTATTTTGTTTTTTCCTCTTTTTTTTTTTGGGTCCAAGTGTTTGAAAAAAGTATAAACCCATTTAGAAAGATATTTGTTGTAAACCTTAGACCCACCTTGAACGATTAGGTTTGATGCATTGGCCGAACACTGGTGATTATAACACTGGTGATTATAGAGACGGTAGAGGTCAAGGAGGTAGGACATGAAACCTTGTGAGATCGAAGCGTTTTTTTTAGCATAGAGAAGAACTCGAGGGACTTTGGGATCTAATTTGCTAACAAATGGAGTGCCTACTCTTGGATGGTTTTTAACCTTTGCATCTTTATGTTTTCTCACCACAATCTTCTTTATATCTGTGCCATTATAGGTTTTCCTCATTGTTTTTGTTTGTTATCTCTTCCATTTTTTTTATTATAATTGATTTTGCACTATGAAGCTCATCATATTTTGTTATGCTTTTATGATTCAGCTGATTTTATCTGTTCTTGTCATGTGTTTTGTATATTGGGTTTAAAATTTCTTCAGAATGTCCTAGGAGAAATTCTCGACAATTTAAGCTCTAAACTCTTAGACTATAGGGCTGAATCTACAGTTTACAAGAAAAAGATTTAGTATGATCCATAAAACTTTCTTCTTAGAGAATGTTTTATTTTCTCTCGATGACACAATTTTTTCCGTCTAACCATTTTCTATCTCTTCTGGGTTGGATGCCTTAATTGCGTTTTTCTTTTACTCCACATCTCTCCCCTCTATTTGAGGCTGCCTCCATTTTGCCTTAATTGCCTTAATTGCGTTCTGGGTTGGATGCCTTAATTGCGTTCTAGGTTGGATGCCTTAAAACTTTTTGTCTTTTATCGCCCTAAGGTCGTTGGCATAGGACCTTGATAGATTGGTATCGATGGATGCCTTAATTCTATTTTTCTCTATTCTTCTTTTTTCTTGTTATTTTTACCATTGATAGAAGTGATATTGATGGATAAAATGAAAGTAGATGTTGTTGGTAATAGTAATGGTTTGACCTGGACACATGGTTTGGAGTTACTTTTTTCTTTTATACCTATCTGCCATTTTTCCTATTAGATAAGGGCAAGCTTTCTATGCTTCCCCTACAACATAAAACTTATATACTTCCCCTTATCCAACCGTCCATTCTAAATGGACAGTTGAGATGGCTCTAATCACAATGTCATGTCTCTATACTATTTTATTTTTAATTATTTTTTAAAAAATATTTTGACACCAAATTTTGGGTGTCCACTCCTCTCTTAAACCTGCAGTTGTAAAAAATATAAAAAAAATAGTCCCAATAATATAAAATAACAAAAATACCCCTAAAAATTTCAAGGGGTATTTTGATCATTATATTGTATCGAAAAATTCTTTTTAATATTTTTTTAGGTGCGGCCCATTGGGAAGGTGTAATGCACCAAATTCATAGTCACACAATTTATATAAAGAAATTAAAAATAAAGTACTCTGAAGCATCGAATCTAGATCAAACAGTGAGTGGCTCACTTGATCTAAATTGGATGGTTGGATGGAGGGGGAGGCATATATCTTCTATGTTGTAGGGGAAGTATAGAAACCATTCCCATTAGATAAATGGGTAGTGGATGTCAATCATGAAGGGGAAGTTTTATAGGACAGTTGTGAGACCAGCTTTGCTTTATGGGGCAAAATGTTGGGCGGATAAGAAACAACATACCCTATAAGATGGGTGTCGTTGAGATGAGAATGTTGAGATGTACGAGTGGAAAGACAAAAAAGGATAGAATTCGGAATGAGTTCATTTGAGGGAACTTAGGGGTGGCTCCAATAGGCAATAAGAGGAGGGCTCGACATATGCAATGCAGACCCAATACAACACTGATTAGGAGGTGCAATTTGATTCAAGTAGAATGGAAGGCTCTAAAAGGGCAAAGGGAAGGCCCATAGTTGTTGGGAGCGGGAGCGGGAGCGGGAGCGGGAGCAGGAGCGGGAGCGGGTACGGGTGCGAGTGTGGGAGCCTAGATCGGCACTTAGCTAAAGCTCCGCACCCTTGGAGCACTTGGGAGCATTGCTCAGGGAGCAACCTAGAAGCAATATTGTATATATTAACTACATCTACATGTATATGGAAGTACAGGGGAAGCACCCCAAATATATATATATATATATATATATAGTAGGAGGTAGT
>NW_006499399.1:74682-99816 GCF_000471905.2 Amborella trichopoda
AGTATTCGTAATTTCGTGCTTCTTGTTTCTTTCTTGTAGTTTTCTTGTAGTATGGTTCTCTCTCTCTCTCTCTCTCTCTCTCTCTCTCTCTCAATCCATTAAGAACTTGTCTTGGACACTAGATCATGGTTGAGTTCAATGTTGCATTGGCTGATTGCATCTATGAACTCACTGTCGTTGTGTATCTCATGATTAATGTAGAAATGAGTAGGGTTAAGTTGGTACCTTGCTAAGTTTAGGGGCCTCATAAGCCGTGAGTTCCATTCCTCATCTATAATTTTCAGAGGGCTATACTTTGCTTCATCATTGCCTAATATTTTTTTGATTTCATCCATGGCAATCTCATTGCTTTCTAGATATGACCTATTGTTCCTTTTCACTATGAACCAACTACAGTCCCTTTACTAATAGGCTAAAAATACCTAATGCATACTGATCCAGTCCAAAATCATGAGTCCAAAATAATATTAACCCCTCTTTCTTATGTGCCCTCTTAGCCCACGTGCTTTGGTCAACCCTATACGCTTTGCATATAATTATCAATGAGAGTTGCCTCATGTTGTGCATCACATCACATCCAGGTATGTCTTCTTTTTTAGAGGCTTTGATGGACGTCCTTTAGAGTGCAAGTGAAAGAATTCTCTGTCTGTTCACTTTTTTTGTGTGGTTGACTGGTGTTGCTCACTCTTTAAACTATTTTTAGTTATCAAGCATCAACATTTAGTTTATTCAGTTTGTTTAGAGTGCCATAGACCCAACTGTAAGGAGTTGTATTGTTCTCAAATTTCGATAATTTGTTCTCTAACACTCATATTTAAAGAACATCATGGGTAATGATAGATTGAGATGTATCCGACTTTGTTTTGTGCACATGGGAGTGAGAGTGTACACATATCCATGCTTGTTGTTTTTTAGTAGTAATCCAAGTTGGATCTTGTAGGTATTGTAAGAAATTTTTTTGGTCTGTGATAGTCAGATGGATACATGCCTAAAATTTCAGATGAAAAAAATAAAATAAATTAAGATTCACACTATCCCAATGAGAAATTTGAGATTCTGTACTCATTCACAATTACCCTTAATTCCCCAATTTGATAAAAAAGAAAACATTAAGGTAGTTTTAACTAATATAAGGGCAACCTATTGTCAAATTTTTTGGAGTAATTCTAAAATCACCAATAGGATAGTGCATTCTAGTATATACGTATGTATAAAGGAAGGTGGTTCAGAAGTGCTTTATCCATGTTGGCAACAAGACATAACATGGAAGGTGGAGTTTTCCCATTGCATTATCTGGGCTAAATTAGAGGTCTCAGTATGTATGGAATTTCGGTGAAATTGTAAATAACATTCTTTACTTCAATTATAAAAAAAAAATTGAAATTTTGTCTGCAATACAGGAATTTAGTTCCTAGCTGATGGTGTTGGCCATTATATCCTTTTGACTCATAAAGGTCAGAACTTATATTTGGTTAAATTTTGATCCACAATAGCCAATTAGAAGAATAGCTTCTTCTGGACTATTGGTTTCAATGCTTTTACTAAGAAGTGATGCATTGCCTCGTGAGCAAACAATTGTGAAAGAGGCACCGGCAAGCCAATGAAAACAGTGAACAAACCACTACCAAGTCTTTAAGAAAATAAGAAATGTTACCTGCAACTAACTGTATGAGTTCATATAGGAAAATGTGGAATGTAAAGAATGGAAATTTGATTTTTTTTTCTGTGGTTTCTAAGGAAATAAATGTAAATCCCTCGAGAGCCTCGAGTTTAGCAACTGCTTTAGGGAATAATGTACTTATGTATTGATTTAAACATATGACCATTCTTTAGATATATTTGGTTGTAAAGGTACTGACATATTTTCTTGTTTCAAGTAAAACCTTGACATTTTGGGTGTTTACTAATTGAGCAATGGTTTTCCCATCCCTTTTGAAAGAGTGATGTATGTGACTTCTAAACTGAAAGTCACAAGGATTGATGTTATGATCCTCATGGGTAATTGCTAAGACTTAAAACCTTTTTATTGCAGTAATCACATTGACAAAGTTGGTGAAACATTTTGTGGGATTGGCATCTGGCAGGGCTCTAGAAGTTGCACGAGAGTGCTTCAATTCTCATTCTAGAAGCAAATATTCATTTGAAAGAAGTCCAGGATGAAGGCGAGGAAGATGAGGATGATGGAATGGAAGATGTTGATGAAAGTGAATGTGATGATGAGAATGAGGATGTAAGTTCCCCCCCAGCCCGGGCGGCCGCCGCATCAGAGTGATTACATTGACAATGTGGAAATATTTTGAAGACTGGAAGTGTCTGCCTGTGTGGTGAATGGGCCAATGAATTATTGTTGATTTGGTTATTTTAGGATTCTGAAGAGGATGATCATGAAGAAACAGAGGAAGAATTTCTGGAGAGATACGCACTGGTAGCTCGCAAGTTTGAGAGTTAAACGATCGAAGAAGATGAGGGTGATGTAGATGATGAGACCCATAAAATTGAACTAGGTAAACCTTGTCCTCTTTCCTTTTGTTGCAAATTGAAGAATGACTCTCGTCCTAATTATTCTTTCATGCAATCTTGCTTATTTGCCTAGTTTGATTCCTGAGGCTCTGTAACAATTGAATATGATTTGGGAGGATTGGATTAGCAAAGAGATGTCTTCTCCTTGATAAAAGATCATCAGCATCTCCTTGCATTTGGACAGCCGATATGTTTTGAAAATATTTCAAGTTTCGCAGACTGCTTCCCTAAATGTGTTCAATTCTTTACAGCCTCCTGTTGAGAAGTTGCATGTGTTTTATTTGAGTGATTTTGTAGTCTTTGCAGGCCTGTGGATTTGTCATTTGGGTTATATTTGATTTATTTTGTGGTCTTTGCTAGGCTCCAGGTGTCTTTGGGGTAATTGATTTATTTGTTGTGCTTCTTGCTTGCGCTATTATTTGTGAATAGATCTACAGTTCCAACACTTACTGTTTTTTTGTCGATTTATCATTTTGGAAATTGAGGTGGTCTTTAGATTTGTTTTTTAATCCTTCTATTGATCTTGTAATTGAACATTGGGTTTTGGAGAGGTTGTTTAAAATTGTTTTCGTATTCTCTTAGTAGAATTCCAACATTTCCATGACAACTTTCATGCCAAATTACATATGAAGGAATAATAAGAAAAACATGGCTACCCACACACCATAACAAGTGTCAGCTTCAGATCTGTTCCTAAATTGTTGGACAGTCTACATTTGTTTTTTATAAAAAGTATAACACTTCTGTTTTTTTGTTGATTTATCATTTTGGAATTTGAGGTGGTCTTTAGATTTTTTTTTTAATCCTTCTATCGATTTGGTAATTTACATTGGGTTTTGGAGAGGGTGTTTAAAATTGTTTTTGTAGGCTCTTAGTATAATTCCAACATTTCTATGGATAGCTTCCATTCCAAATTACATCTGAAAGAATAATAAGAAAAACATGGCTACCCACATGCCGTAACAAGTGTCGGCTTCAGATATGTTCCTAATGAAAAGTGTGGCTATGTAGAACTCAAGGTATTAAATTCAAAAATTTCTTTTTGCTTTTATTCCAAATACCTATATTCCATTTACATGTGCCACAATATGTTGCTGAAAAATTAAAGCAATGTCATAAATACAACCTAAGATTTTTATTTTACTGCCAAGAGAAATAGAAATCATCCAGGAACTTTAAACTAGTTTTTGTAACAATTTTTAACACAATATAACTTCCTGAAAAATTACAGAAAAAATTAAAAATAAAACTGAATGAAAATAAAAAATAATGGAAAGACTTAATAGAAGATGTCTAGAGTTACCCAACCAGGACTCGATACACCCCACACCCGATTCCCTGGCCAATGGTACACTTTTACTCCTTAAGGTGTTAGTGAAAATTCTTAAATAGGGAAGCTTTGTAAGCTATCCTTCTTTCTCTAGGGTTTAAGAGAGCTAAAAAATAAACCAAGGTTTATACAAACCCTATGGGAGCAAAATAAGGCTGATCTTGAGAGTTGATATCTCTCCATGTGGGCTTCTCTTTCTTCCTTAAAAAAGCATGGCAAACTCTCTCCTAGGTTTCACCTAAAATAAATCACCTCTATTTTTTCTTTCAAAACAAAGATATAGAGGAGAGAGAGAGGTGGCATGCCTCTCCTTTTTTGGTTAAAAAGAAAGAGATGTAAGAGAGAGAAGAGACCCCAAACTTGTTCGTGAGATTAGTGTGTGGGAGAGAGAAACATTAGATATTTTTGGGAAGAAATAAGATCTTGTGATCTACCAAAGGTTCAAACTCCTTTAAATAGGAGGAAATTTAAAAGAAATCTATCTTCTAGTTTGAATAGGATTTTAGTTTGAATAGGATTCTTACCTTATCTAATTTCCAACAAAACCTTTTAGGATAATTTAGAATATGTGGGGTGAGAGATTAATCAGAGCCATCCATCTCAAAAATCTTTGGGTGGATATACTTGAATCATTATCCCCTTTGACCCAATCTACCCCTATTTAAAATAGAAATCCAATCAAATTTAAACAGATTTTCTCGAATATCAAGAAATTATATTTCAATAGATTTGAGATTTAGTAAAATTTAAATTTAAAACCAATCAAATTGAGTGGGATATGCCTATTCCACACAAAGTGGCGTAGTGGGCATTGTGCTACCTTTTTTCCCTAGAAAAAAGTGGCGTGCCCACTTTTCCCTTAAAAGGTGGCGTGGAGCTTTTTCCTAAAAATTTGAATTTTGAAATATGGGGCATCTCCCTATTTTCCTAAAAAGGTGGCATGGAGCCATATAAAGATTTATAATGAATATTTTAGGCGTGGCCCGCACCAAAAAAAATAAGGTGTGCCCTATATGCAAAAAGGAAAATTTAGTGTGTGGTACTTGGGGTGGCATGTGGTCCCACATGTGTTTTAAAGTTCTGAAAATTTTAGAAATACCCTTTTATGAAAATTTGCAGCAGGAATAATATTTTAAAATTCTAGAAAAAATATTTAAAAATTAAAAAAAGATTTATAAACCAAAATAAAATATACTAGGAGTGGACTGGTACCAATGGGTCAAAATAAGCGACACTAAGGGCACTTTACTCGCCCCAGAAACCATGACCAACAACTGTTCTTTCATCCAACCCAACAAAGTCCCATGACACACAGTCTCTTTGCAGGGCTCATGATTGGCTTATCAAAGTTGGATAATAAAACAGTGAGACCATGATCCTAAAATGTGGATTCCAGTTCCCCCTTTAAGAGCAAGTCTAGCACTTGTCACTACAGTGCAAAAGGGAGCTCTCTCAATGCACATATACATGTGTCTCTATAAAAGGGCTGCTTCTCATGCGGCTGTCATGTGTACATGCCGTACGGAAGTTTGTTGAGGATTTGACCCTTGCCCTCACATGCCTACAACTTCACACAGGAGACCACACAGTTCTCCTGGCCTCCAAACATGATCTTTGGGCATCTCTCCAATCTCAACAAGGATCAAACCCTTCTCGGGGTTGCCACATGCTCAGGGCCAAGGGTTTTGGATATGACCAGGGCCATAAACCGCCCAACCCTTGGTCAGTCAACACACATACTCCCATTGAAGTGCATATCCACTATACATCATTTTACAAGCTCTCTCGACCTTTCAAGGCCGCAAAACCCAACACCTAAACGGCTACATTTGTTTTTTTTTTTAAAGTATTCCAAATATATATAAATATAAAAACAATACTTTGAAAAGCATGAGATTTGAAATAATGGGAGCAAAAATGTGAAAAGAAAAGATTGAAGCCTGAGATATTTGATATAAGATACAAGATAAAAACTGTGGAAAGATGAAACTAGGACTTAGGATATCGCATTGCTACCCAAAAATAACTAACCACTTTGCTCAGCCAAATCTGTGTGTGTGTGTGTGTGTGTGTGTGTGTGTGTGAGAGAGAGAGAGAGAGAGAGGACACCCTTGCATGGGAAGCTAAAAGCTGGATATAGTTCAAATAAAAAATACCTTCTATGGATCTATTTTGCACTTTCATCATCCAAATGAAATTCAATTGTTAACTAACTATACATGTAACAGAAATTAAGTAAACATTTAAGGAAGATCCGAATGTGTGGACTATTTAGTAGGCTTTGCAACAAGTAAGTGATTCTAAAGCAATATGTTATAAGGGGCATATTTTTAGTCCACATAAGCCTCCGAATATCCATGATATCTTTACATAAGAACCCTAACTTTGCTCTCTCTATAGGTTTCATATTTGTCACAATCTTTCAACTCCTCGCTGTCCCCCATCATCACTACCAAAATAACCAAAGAACATGAGAAAATATATATAAAATATTATCAAGAATAATGTAAACACCAACATTCTAAATAAATGATGGGCTACAAGACTTGGATGAGCGTTCAAGGTTCTGAGCTCTTGTAGACACTAAGAATGTGACAAACATGTCTAGCACTATAGAAACTAAGATACTTTGATCACTTAAAATCCCACCTCTTAACCCCTCCAATATATATATGAATGTGTTGTGTCTAGAAGGCTAGGTTGGCATTTCTGACATGTATATTGGTGTCTGGCACTGACACTCATACCCATAGCCTTGTAACATAGATGATGGAGCTTTCTGATTTATTAGGAAGAGCATTTTGATTTTTTTCAAGAAACATACATATTTGTTGAGGGGAAGTAATATATTTGGAAGAAAGCATAGACCTATTGGGCATCTTACAAATTGTTTTGTGAAGATCTCGTTGTGTAAAATAAAAACTATAGCCACTTCATGAAAAAGAGAGAAGCAACACTCTTGTAGTGATGTTCTTCATAATCCATAGTTAGCATGTGAGCCAAGTGCCATTATTTGAATTATGCAAAACAAGATAGAAAATCTAGGAGTGTAGCAGTGCTAGTATTAGGTATCCTGCTCTAACAGAAAATTGTGAGTGTTGTATTTCAAAAACCATGCAACAACTAGTTTTCAAATCTATGTCAAAATGGCTCGTCGTCATCCTCCTCCTCCTCCCCCCCCTCCTCCCTGTTGGGAACAGATCAACGGCCTCTACCCCAAAACCTTCCCCCTGCTTTCTAGACCCCATCCTCCCTCCTCCATTGGCCCTAGCCCCCCTTTTAAAGGTCCTGAGCCACCTGGGGAATCTCTCGAGGCCACCTTCTCCCAGGTGGTCGCCTCAGCTTCTCCTACCCCAGCTCTTATTAGCTCTTCCTTAACTATCGATAGGGGTTCCCCACCCTCCTGTCATTCACCGTTTCTTGCTTACGTCATCTCGACCCCCTCTGAAACCTCTGTCCAGCTCAAGATTAAGCTCGACTTGTGCTTGGTGGCCACATTTCTCCCTAGACGCAATGATGTGAGAGGCATTGAACGGTGGGCTAAACGTATTTGGGGTGAACCCTCTCTCACCTGCCGACGCATTTCTGGTGGATCCTTTCTCTTCTCCTTCCCATCCCCTGTGTTTGCCAAGAGTGCTCTTAAAGTTTCTTCTATTACCACCTTCCATGGTGCCTCTTGCATGCTTCGGTCGTGGTGCCCCCTTCAAGGGTCCTACAGGAAACAACGGGTTTGGTACCCTTGACAACGTTTCTCTCCATGCTTTGTCTCCAGTGACTTTCAGAAAAGTGGCGGAAATGTGCGGCGACCTTGTTTCCATTCACTAGAAATCTATTGAGACCCTTCCTCTCGGACCCATTCGTCTGTTTCTAGAAGTGTTAGATACTAGCCTCATCCCTTCAAGCGTCTGGATTGAAGTCAACTCCCTCTTCTTTCGTGTCTCTCTCTCTTGGACGGGAGCTTCACCTCCGTCCTCTTCCTTCTTCAATCCATCATCCCCTCCACAACCTTTGGATCCCCACGCTTGGACTACTGTGCTACACAAGAACCACCACTCCAGGAGACGCCACCGGCAGGCTGCAGCTCCTCATTTGAGCCTTTCGGTGCGGCGACGGAATACGACACCCAAACCTCCAGGTTCGGCATCCTGGCAGCCAATTCGGCAGCCTCGGGACACGTAACTATGCTCTCACAGGATATTTAGTTGTTTCAAACTCATCCTAAGAAAGCAGGGCACCTAGTCATTTTCTAAAACTACAAGTGGGAACCAAGAGTTTTTTGATAATATAAAGCAGCAAATTGGAAATTTGAACTCATTTCACAAATAAAGGGTAATAAATTGCCATGTATTTAAGCTCTGATCAATTGCTTCTGAGAAATCAAATTGGTGGTCAGCATCTATTGCCCAGCTAGTGAACCATGTAATTGCATGGAAACCTTCTTTGGATATCCCCATATTGTATAGATATCCTACATTTGTATCAGAACAATGAAGAAAGTAACACTTGGAAGAGGCTTCTTCCAAAAACTGGTCATGATTCTCATTTGATCGTCACTAATTTTCACTGAAAGCAAATGGATACAACTAACAGCTGGACGAAGATTGACCCCCAAAACACATATCCTTTTTCTTATATATTTCAGCCAATTACCCAAAGGAACAGGGTTCCGAAATGAACTGTCTTCACAAAATAATGTAAGAAATAAATGAATCTATAAAAAAAAGTTCAAAAAAAAGAAGGAAAAACCAGTCATGAAATGAAGCAACTCATTCTACAGGGAACTTAAAATTCTGGATCATTTCACATGAACTATGAACTATGCGCATTTCACATTAACTGTGAACTGTGCACAATAAATTATGTATATTTTAATGGAAAAGTTTATATAGAGACGAGGCTTTAAACAATCAAATTAAAGCCTACCTCAAAAATTGCATTAGAAGAGGTTGTTGTGATACCCAAATATCCTCAAATTGATCATCTCGGCATCAAGTGCATGGACATAAGAAAAAAATGAATTTCAAGTTTTGGAAATTGTGCATCTTGTAACGCATTTTTGGACCGTCAATTTTCAAGTTTTCATCGATCTACTCGATCTACACTATTTTTTAAGCTTTAAATTTTATAATTAAAGATGAAAATATATTTTAAGGCTATCACAAGGATTTTCAGTATTGAAACCACATTTCTCGACATTATTCAAAGGTACGATTTACTTTGATTGTTTAGAGCCTCAGCTCTATATAAACGGCACCCTAATTTAATAGTTCTGTAAATGAGCATTCAGATATTTCCATGTTACCCATCCATGCATGTGCTTGTGTGAGCAATGATCCTATGATTTCATAGAATGCTAATTCTCTATGTGTGTATCTGTCACAGGATATATACAACAGATACAAGAACCAGATTGTAAAGGATCAAAGGTATTTGAATACTAAGGAATAGAGGATTACTTATGTAAGATTTCCATTGGCAAAGATGATGACAACATGTTGCAAAGGCATCACCTCTGAGGCTGCAATTGTCTCATGGTCTGTTATGTTGCTGAGTGAGGCAGCACCTTAAGGTAAAGTCTGCAAGCACAATTTAAATATAAAATAAAGAATGCAGTGAATTACCGAAGCCAGTAATGCTGACAAAGTTATCGTCACATGCATTCCCTAGTTAATTATTGGGTGACAAACTGAATGTGCCAACCTGTGGGGCAGGACCACATAAATGTTTCCCAATTGCCAAGTAAGAAACCCCCCCCAAAGGTCTACACAGCATTCAAGTCCAAATCATCAACTGCAATAGTTAAGTTAGACATTAGATGCGTCAGGGGGATGTAAACCGGCAGTATTCAATGAATACATCTATACATGTAATGCTAAATATTGTTTGCTTATTATGTTAAATGTGTTAAAAAACCAAATAAGCTCCCATTGAAAATAGCCTTCATTAGTTTAACAGTGATTATGTATGGAACTCAGGGCCCCTGCAAGGTCCCCTGAGCACTGGGCCCTCTAGCACTACTACAACACAATTGTTTAATGAACTTTCAACATGTAGGAGCAACGGATTGCCATGATGGTGAAGCCTTTCAACGGATTGCCATGAAAGGTAAGGGACCATAGCTAATGGATTATGGATGATTGCAGTGCTTCATGAACCCTCATCTTAAAAGGGAGCATGCCTCAGTAGTTGGAGCTCAAGAAATTATTTCACCTTTGTATATGATATTACATCATTTCACAAAGACAATCAGGTATCTTGTCTTTTGATGAGTTCTTTTGTGCTTTGATTGGATACAAGTTGTATCATAAGGTACTTCCTAAACTTTTCAAGATGAATATTATAGTTTATGCTGTTCCGAGATTAGTTGAATCTGGAGGCTGAGAGAATCTATTTTATTCTTACTAAATGTATTTACTTTGCTTTAAGCTTTCTATCATGAGTAATTTGCTCTTTCATCAATGTGAATGGATCTAAACTATTATGAGTTTAAATAGTGTATTATGTACAGTCATGGTAATATTATGGATGGGAGGGTTTCTTAAATGCTGCATGTATATGTTCATATGCAAAATATTTTCATTATTATACGATATAAGTTATTAAAAATGGGGTACCATATCCAAAGAAGTTGCTATGATCATAACCTGCATGGTTTGTTTTTCCATTGCTTCCCTTTGGAATCCTACTTGACATTCCTCCAATTAGCGTCTATAAAATCATGACATCATGCAATTTCTCATCATAATTAACTCAGGATATTGATGTAGGTGAAGCCACATATGGCCATCTGCTTTGGTTCCTATTTGAATTTCATGGTGTGGAGACCTCCTTGGTCTCTTGGACTCCTTAAATTCTTAAATTTGTGTGGACCAACATCAGAAGATTAGTGCATTGTATGGATGAAGACTTAGAAGAGTTGTTTGCAGATTTTTTATGCTTTTGTCACAACACCGTAACTATGCTGACGAGTAAATTAAATGAATCAATCTCATATCATTTTATTTTGCTAACACCTTTGATGCAAGTAATTGATTTCTAATTGTTTATTGTTTCAATCTCAGGTTGATGCCAAGAATTGTTGAATCTGTTTTGAAACTGGTCAACCAAAATCATGTTATTAGCTTAAGTTCGTTAGAATTGACCGCCGTACTTTTTCTCTTAGTTCCCTTCTAGTTATGTAAAGTCCCAATAGATATATCTGATAAACCTTGTAAACTTAATGAATAGAGGTTTTTGTCTTAGATTTTTGTTCCTTTTAACTTATTAGATTCCAAGTGAGATGTAGTTTTCGATGGTCTTCTATTCATCATTTGTCCTCTGAATATTGTCCCATTGTGGTTAAGTGTAGCTCTCTTATTATATGGTATGGTTGCTTGCCTAATGTTTATTCCATTCTTGATACTATTTGTTAATGTAGGAGCTAGATCACCTGGCAGAGAACGTTATGGCGATGTTCTTTGATGTTGTTTCACATATTCTTGAAACAGGCCCCGTAAGATTTTTCTTGTTTGTTCAATTTTCTTTAGAAACTCTACTAATGACTAAGTGCAAAAGATATGAGTAAGAGAATCTCAAATAGTTCTAATGACATTAGATGATCTCCCATGTTGCCTTATTATTTACCTCACCAAATCATGGGGTAGACTCTTGGTTGGAGCATTCTGAAAAAGCTTGACTGATATATTTATTTAAGGAATAATAGCTTTTTCATACTACGGATAATTATGATGCATGTTGATTTATTGCATTTCGGTTTTTATGGCTAGAGGATTCATCAGAAGATTCAGAACTTTTTACTACTAGATCTTTCTACTAGGTTTCTGTTCACCTTAAATTTGGTCGAATTTGGTTAGCTGCTCATATTTCTGCCTCTTCTTAGTAATTTTTTATTTCTTGTGTGTTTGTTTGGTGCAGGAGGAGGAGGAGGTGGAGGGATGTGTGTTTGTGTGGGTGTGTGTGTGTGTGTGAGAGAGAGAGAGAGAGAGCGAGAGATGATATGAATTGCATCTCAAGACATGGATATTTTAGTTGACTTAGGATTTTGACTCGTGCCCATAATCTGATGGAAAACTGCCAATAGAACTTTTGTGACCCCTTTATACAAAAAGTAAATGGTCTCTTTGTATATAATTCCGACAATATTTGTTCCTTGCGTGATCAATAAAGTCTGCTAATATCAATTGACAATTTGACTTGGGCATATATGTCTCCTATTTTGTCTAAATATGCGTAGGAATTTTCAATTTTTGAATACTTGTTACTCTCATGGTTTAACAAATGAACAGTTTATATGATTATATTACCTAATTTTGAATTTTTTTTTCCATGTACCCCCAGCAAAATAACTAATCTTAAATTTTTTGTATCAGGAACATGCATGTTTTAGTATTTTACCCCCATCATCATGCATGGAGGACATATCCCTTTTACTGAAGTCCATCCTGAAGTATACTACAGAGGTGAATACAGTTGAGTGATCTGGGCTGACCTGATTGCTGATTGGCATGCATGGGAAGAAGTGGAGGACATGCCCATCTTTGATGCCATAAAAGAAGCTGTTAATTTGCATCGAAGATACGAAATAAAAGGAGTATCCAGCCCCACCTACTCCTACTATTTCCTAGTGTTCAATAATCGAAGGCATTGATACATTTATCAGCAAGGCCATGGAAGGACACCCTGCTGCAACATGGAGAGCTAGTTCTTGCTCACATGTGTTGCTCGATTTACTGAGGTTCTCATTTGAAACTAAAGGAATTAAGCAAGCATCAGCAATTGCTTTTTGTAAAGCTACATTTTCTCGTTCTCTTGACATTCAAAGCAAGCCAGTGGCTTTATGGAAGCCTCTTTTGCTGCTTATTGCATCTTGTATATATGTTGCCCTGATTATATAAATAAGTTTTTGGAGAAGGATGAGGGTAAAGGTTTCACTATGTGGGTGCATGGATTGGCGTGTATATCTGCTTGTTCATTCCAGCCTGGTCATTTTTCTAGTTCTGAGATATGAATTTGGCTGCTTTGCATTAGTATCAAATGAGATATGAAGATTCATGTGTGTAGCTTTATACACACACGCAGAAACCTATAATCCAAAAAAATTTACAACCTTTTGCCCTTATATTAATTAAAATATGTATTTTCCTTTCTATAAAACCAATGGAGGACACTTAATATAATCACCATTTGATATTCTTTATTTTTTTTATATAACATTTTCCATTTGATATTCTATCTGATTGTCCACTAGAACAAGAAAAGAGAGAAAATCTGTAGTTTTTGTAGAAAAGAAAGAAGCTTGAGCGCCATTTCATATATAGGAAACAACCAACAAAATCGGTGCCTGCCATCAGTAAACTAACTTCATGGGTGAAAAAACCTATGCCATGAAAACAAAGAAGATTGGTTTCATAGCCAACAGAGCGTTTTACAGGATTGGTCTCATAGCGTTTTACAAGATGAGAGAGACTTTAAGAACGAAGGACTTGAAAGAAGCCATACTCTGCCATTATTTCAAGAAATCTATTACCTCTTATGTCTCTCTAGAAAAAAGCATACTGAAATACTCTGCACCTCTGTCTCTCTCTACAGGTAACGAAGGTAGGAACCCACATTGTCAAGTGTAGCCGACAAGACATGCTCAAGGTTCAGACCCACTCGAATCCACCAAGATTTGAGCATTTCTTGAATCACATTTGCATATCCGTACATAGGGCTCCAAAAATCACCCAAATTCCTAACCAGCGTTTTAAAACCCAGATAAGTGGGACAAATTCCTAACCAGTGTCCACCTATGGATATGTAGGATCGTTAGATAGAATGCTCCATATCGGGTCTAGACCGGTCCGAATCATGATCCAATGAATATTAAAAAATCAAAAGAAAATATCTCTAGACCATAATTTGGTGTATGATTTCTCAACAGACCCACAAGTGTTAAATATATCTAGCAGCATCAATTTTATCCAAAGTTTTTCTACTGAACCCCAAAACCCATTGGACCAATTTTGTTTTATGTTTGTCCCAACCAACTTTCCAAATAGCACAGGTTCTCTTCCTCACTCTTGTTTTCCTCTTTTCCCTCTCCGTCACTCTCGTTTTCCTCATTTCCCTCTCTCTATAATACTCCCTTTCTTCCTCCAACCTCTGTTTCTCTCTCACACCCTCTCCCCCAAACCCGTCTCGCTCATGTTCTCTCTTCATTGAAAATTGATTGGGACGGACACATAAAACAAAATAGGGTTCATTGGGTTTTGGGAGTTTAGTAGAAAGACTTTTCAAAAAATTAATGCAGCTAGATATATTTTACATTTGTGGGTCTATTAAACTATCGTACAACCGATTAGGATCTATGGAGATAATTTCTCAAAATTAAAATAGGAGATGGGGATTTAAAAAGAGCCCAAAAAAATATTAGATAAGCTTTAAAAAAAGAAAAAAAATATTTACAAGAGGGGTAAAGGCGAAGGGACAGGACCCATATCGTTCCTGAACCAATTTGGTTCCAACTGATCCCCACCAAGATCGGTGATTCAGACTGAATCGATGGGATTTAAAACATTGTTCATGAGATTTGCCAGTCTTGCTACCCAACATCTTATGGGATTTGGCAAGAAAAAAAATATCCTTAGCCAAAAGAAGGCTGCAAGCAATCCTTCCAAAGTATATCAAGGACGATAACAGCATGGAAATAAGATGTTTATCCCACCGAAGAATAAAAATTAAAGAACCATTTAGAGAATATGAGAAGCTGAACAGCCAAGCCACTTGAGTGACAGAGAATCCACATACCTATGTAAATAGAAGAGAGGAAGTATACGATATGTGCAATGTCATTCTTATTTTTTTAGTTCTTTTTTCACTTATTAATACAGTGCGTAGATAGATACAGAGAAATATGCTATAATCTGTATGAAGGCAGTGACTTGTGAGCAAGACCTTATATGGCGCATATAAAAAATTCTTCGAAGGTCAGAAGTTAGTTGAAATGATAATTAAGAGAACAACAAAGAAGAAAAAACATACCCATTGTGAAATGGTACTTTGCATCCACACCACCAAAGGATTGTCTACAAGGAGACCATTCATCTTTTGTATATAAAGGCCACAATTATTCCCCTCGTCGAATTGGATGGCTAGGGATAAATCACAAAATCCGATAATTTTTTTTTTTAAACTTTGTGTCTATTCAATGACATTCTTAACACTGCCCATATTGAAATTTAAGAGACAAAAATAATTATTGAAATTTAAGAGAAAAATAATTGTGACCTCAATGTACATAAGATAAATAGTTGCTTTGTAGAGAATCCCCAATGTAAAACACGAATTGGCCAATGGCCTTCCAAGTAGCAATAATTGAAAAGCAAGAAATTCCAACTTTAAGATTCACCAAGGACTCTCCCATTAATTTCTCGCTGTCATAGTTTCAAACCAACAAATGCGTGAAAAACCAACATTCAAGGATTGAAAGAAGCATGAATCACGAGAAGCATACTGCTAAGGGACAACCCATGCGACGAGACCATTTAGCTTCTTCGTGTGCATGATTAACGCCATGATCATCCTAAGGTATCAAATGTGAAATCTAACAATCATTCCTAGCCAGATGGAAGCTCTTCAGGAGCAGCGATGATAGAACTCCCATCATCGGCTGTCAGACCTGTCAGCTGCAGGTGCTTCCAACCCTATTTACCCAGAGGTAAACAATTTCATTGAAAAACCCAGTCCCCGTGCTTTTACATCATTCAGCACATATAGTCAACCCAAGAAGAACAAACATGGACACGAGATATGGAAATTGAACTCCATCACCGCATTTCAGAACGGTGTAAAACTCATCCACTCCCATACAAACACAAATGGAAAACTTCAAAGGCTGTTTTTTAGAAGACAGCCTCTATTTTGCAACCTAGGGAAAATGTGAAAATAGCACAATGACACGCTCTTTTTAGAATTTCATTTTTCACAGAAGTTCCACATAGAAAACATTACACAGGTCCAGTTTTGGTGCAGCCATGCTGCATTGTCACATGAGAGACCAGTAATTCCTTTTGGTCATCTAGGCAATTCATCCGTATTTACTCAGTTCACGATTATTCAAATGCAAGAAGTTCAAGATAATGTTGATAGGAGACTATCAAACTACCCAAATCCTTCAGGACCAAACTACTACACAGCAAATCAAGCACAGAAGGGGCACATATTTTCCAGCACTAAATTAAGAAAAACTTTGGCTGTTGATCTGCTATTCAACAGGGGTGTCAATCCACAGATCCTGACTAGACAGGAACCTCAAGGCTAAGAGATCTAGCTCAAAAAATGTTGAGGAAATAGACTCACCACCTTATATGAGAGGTGCATGTCCAAGCAATTTGATGCACAGCATTCAGGTAAGGGCTTTACTGACTAAACACGTGAAACAGCATCCACCATTGCCAAGCAGAGCAACCCACAAGGTAGGTAGGTACAAAGACCCCCAAACAAGCTGAACACAAGCAAATGGCGAGGTATACAAGAGATCTCCAACTAGCTGAACGCAAGCATACAGGCCCTCCAGCTATGATGCATCATGTTTTGTTGTACATCAAAACCAAACTAAGTACATACTTGGAGGGAAAATAGAGCTGGCCGAGCTCCATCAGGGGCAAAACTATGCAATTCTCTAAATTAAAATGTGCGCTCCACGAATAACAAGGAAGAAATAAGTTGATGTGGCATCCAATCCAAGATTGGTCACACTTACAATTAATCCAGTTTTATTGAAGATTAAAGAAAAGTAAAATCATAGAGACTGATCCAATTAATTCTCAAAATTGGCTTTATATCTAAATAATGTCATATTGGCTCCATTAACTCATTTTTTTAAAACCAAAAAAAACTCTATACTCCACCATCACTCAATGAAACACTAAATCCAGACTGGACTTCTGAGTATGCTGCTCCCTAAAGAATCAATCTCCTGTTTTGGGTAATTCAGTGGGGAAGACAAACCCCTACACTTTTTTTTTATTTTTTTCAAATAGTGTAGGAGTTAGTTTTTTGAAAGAGTAAGTGGGTGGTGTCATTTTTTTTTAACCTTTTTTTAAATAGTTTAGGAGTTAGTTTTTTGAAGGAGTTAGTGGGTGGTGTCAGGGGGAATGAAAACTACAACGTGGTGACTGGGGTATGGGGTGCTACCCCTATGACCCCAGCCCCTTTCCCGTAAAAAGTAACAATCTCATTACAGCATAACAAACATTCTTATTACTGTACAAGAATGGTACAACTAGCTAATCTCATAGGGAACAAAGAATTCACTGCACTTAGACCCAACTCCTTAATTTCTATTTTGCCTCTTGCCCAAGGGCCACCGAAGTGCATTCCAAATTGAGATCTCCAAGGAGACTGCTACCCAAAGGGTTTTTATCTACACTAGCACATACAAAATCACCACGAGGCTTACTAGTGCACCAAACCATATTATGAGAACTTCATACAATCACAAAGCCAAAGCAAGACAAAAGACAAGAAAAAACAGAGACCACACAACTGTACTTCGCATCAAATGCTACCAGAGAGATTGTATATTTTCCCAAAAATTCCCAAAGGACAAGCACTAGGGAGTGCTGGCCTTACATCAACACTTCCTTTACTTCCTCTAAAGCATCATTGCTTACACTCAGCTCCAGCTGGGGCTGCATTGCTGAATAAACAGCCATCCAACTTAAGGTTTAGAACCCCCTAGAGTGAATGATACATAAACATGCACGACGAATGTGACCTACAATGCATAAGCCAAGGTAGTCATGGGTATCTAAACTATCCCCAAATGAAGAAGCACAGAGAGAGTGTTACATTCAGTTGCAAGATGGATGCAACCAAATGACATGGTCCAATGGAGAGAGAAGGAAATGAGTGGGGGGGTTTGAGGACTGAAAAGAGTCCCCAATCGAGGGGAGAACCCCACCGAAGTAAATTCCTTACAAGCAAGGAAGGTTTTACCTCACATTTGGCTTCCTCCAGATTTAATATAATTTCAAAAAAACTCAGATTAACCTGGGTTAATCAATTCTATCAACCACTCATCTTGACTAATCTGCTAGCTTTCTCTAATTGCTGGCACCAGAAAAACAAGAGGGCACGTTAAACCATAAATTAGTTTTGTCCAGTCTATATATCAATGCATCCGCTCCACAATTTATTCAGGGGTAAAGTTTATATAGAGCCGAGGCTCTAAACAATCAAATTTGAGCCTCCCTCAAAAATTTCACTAGAAGAGGTTGTTTTGATGCCCAAATATCTTCAAATCGATTATCTCGACATCAAGATGTATGGACATGAAAAAAAAATGGATTTCAAGTTTTGAAAATAGTGCATTTTGTAACTCGTTTTTGGACCGTCAATTTTCAAGATTTTCAAGTTTTCATAGATCTGTCGATCTATACTATTTTTGAAGCTTTAAACTTTATAAATGAATATGAAAATATATTGTAAGGCTATTACAAAGATTTTCAATATTAAAACCACATTTCTCGACACTATTTGAAGGTAGGCTCTAATTTGATTGTTTAGAGCCTAGGCTCTATACAAACGCACCCCTTATTCAAAAAACACCACTTCCATCATATAAGCCAGTGGTTTATTGGCAAGAATGTGGTTTATTGGCAAGAATGGAGGCTGCCACGTGTTGAACAATACTTATTTATGAATTCTAGACATAAAAACGTAGCAATGAGACCAATGTTGCTTTATGGAACAAAATGTTGGGTGATCAAGAAACAACATACCACACGATGAGTAGCTGAGATGAGATGTTAAAATGGATGAGTGGCAAGACAAGAAGAGATAGAATTCAAAATGAATAGATTCAAGATAACTTAGGTGTGGCTCCAATAGGCGATAAGATGAGAGAAAGTAGACTTAAGTGGACTGACCATGTGCAACGCAGACCTAGTACAGCACATATTAGGAGGTGCGAATTAGTTCAAGTGGAAGGCTAAAAAAATGTCCAAAAAGACATGGTTGAAATTAGTGAAAAAAAATATGGGGACCTATGGCCTCACTGAGTCTATGACACTTGATAGAGCATAATGGAGGACCATGATTCGTGTAGCCAACTCCAAATTGTTGAGAAAAGGCACTGATGATGATGAGACATAATCAGTTCAATCCCATATCTCACTAAGATTAGCATGATCAAGAGATGCAAGACTCATGAGTTAATGTTTCACAATAATAAGATAAAGCAAACACAAAGAGCACAATTATTTTCTCTTTCTCCACGAGCATATATTGCAAGAAAGTCATGGTAGTAACAAGCTAGCATGTCACGCTCTTTACAAAATCCAAACAAATAAGCAACCAAACTTTTAAAAAAGGGAGAGAGGGAGAGAAACAAAAGTTCCTGTACCACAGATCCTCCCTCCCAAACTAACATGTTGGCATTGCCCATGAGAGGAATCTTCAAACATACATGGTCAAGTCAAATTTTTAATTTTAAATAAATAAACCATGGAATGAAATAATATAATCATCACTATTCAATAGTGATGACTAGAAAAAACAGAAGAATGTTGTACTAAAGAAACAGAAGTATTAAGCCGAAAAATTTGGCACATGAAATATGAAAATGTTGGCACACACAGAGAGAGAAGATGGAAGAACACAACAAAGATCAGGACAAAAGAAAGAATGTCAACCCAAAACGTCCCCTTCATTCTTAACTTTAAATTGGAGCAACTAGGCCTTCAGCCTTTTAACTAGTAAGGAGAAGATATCAGAAAACCAACCCATTACACGAATTCCTAGCTAGCTAGCAGTTTAACAAACATTTCAATCAAGTCCATAATTCGGGAAAGAAATATTATATGAGAGAAAGCAGGCCGTCCTCTAATGTGTTGGGTGGGTACGGCCTTACTGCCTCAATTGGGAAAGATTCATTCATCTGTCTGTCTATGAAATGGAACGGCGAAGAAGGTGGTGGTCTTGCTGGTCTTTGTTGTAAGATGGCCAATTCATTATTAATGTCCCGTTTTGTTATTATTCGGACCTCATGGCAAATCGCTCCACCTTGTCATCCTTGAGGTTAAGGCCCACCATAGCCTCCCCCAACCCTGAGCTGACCTCAGCCAGGATCTCTGGGTCGCTGTAGTGCGTGACAGCCTGCACAATGGCTCGGGCGCGCTTGGCAGGGTCTCCGCTCTTGAAGATCCCTGACCCCACAAACACCCCATCGCAGCCGAGCTGCATCATAAGCGCTGCATCAGCTGGCGTCGCCACCCCTCCTGCCGCAAAGTGCACCACAGGCAACCTCCCTAGCTGCTTGGTCTGCACCACAAGGTCGTAGGGAGCTGAGATCTTCTTGGCAAAGGCAAATACCTCATCATCATCCATGTTCTGAAGGAGTCTGATGTCACCCATGACGGACCTCACATGGCGGACGGCCTCAACGATGTTGCCTGTGCCAGCTTCCCCCTTGGTGCGGATCATGGCAGCCCCCTCGCGGACACGGCGGAGGGCCTCCCCCAGGTTGCGGCAGCCGCACACAAAAGGGATGCGGAAGTTATGCTTGTTGATGTGATGGTCCTCATCGGCCGGGGTGAGGACCTCGCTCTCGTCCACATAATCGATGCCAAGGGCCTCAAGGATCTGGGCCTCCACAAAGTGGCCGATGCGTGCCTTGGCCATGACCGGGATAGTCACGGACTGCTTGATCTCTTTGATGAGCCCCGGGTCAGACATGCGAGCCACCCCACCCTCGGCACGTATGTCAGCCGGAACACGCTCCAGGGCCATGACGGCACATGCCCCCGCCTCCTCTGCAATGCGTGCCTGTTCTGCATTCACGACATCCATGATCACTCCACCCCTGAGCATCTGGGCAAGACCCACCTTGACAGAGAAGTGAGATTTCTTCGCCTCTGTGAGGGTACCGTTACCATAAACAGTCACCACGCCGCTACCCGCCATTTCCTTCTCTTTTTTTGGTTTTGGAAATCACTGAACTGGAATGGGATTGAATGGATGAATCTCCTATCCTTGGAATATAAACCCTAGAAATCGAACATAAAAAACCACCGACCCAAAATCTAAAAAATGAATAAATTTGAAAAGAGCAGGTATACATAAAGAATCTATTTACCAATCCCTCTCGATATGCATAAATACAAACATACATAATCTAGAAGAAGAAGAAGAAGCATATAACATGTGTATAGATAGATCAAAAACTAAAATATAATAAAACATACCTCCTCGAATATAAATCAAATAGCAGAAGAAGAAGCAGAGCAGTGCCCGACGATTGATTGAAGTCTGTGAAGGAAGGAAGGAAGGAAGGCGCAGAGAAGGAAGGAAGGCGCAGAGAAAGAAGGAAAGAAGAAAGAGGAGGAAATGTATTTAGGGAGGGGAGATAGACCGCCGGATGTGCTTCGTCGCCTACATTTAACCCTCCTTATATATACAAATAAATAGTACATAAGAAAGGCAGGCGCGCAGCCCCAGCCAACCAACTCACACGGCCAGGACAGGCCAAGATAGTGGAAGGCGGTGGTCATATAATAATACAAATGCCTAAATAAATAAAAAATAACATTTTCTCATTTATTTATGGGTACGGTCTGTGTAGAGCCGACGCTCCAAATATTGAAAGTAAAACGCACCGGAAAATGTGGTTTGAATATTGGAAATCTGCTTTAAAATATATTTAATTTTTAATTATAAATTTTAAAGTTTTAAAAATAGTATAGGTCAATATGATTTATGAAATTTTGAAAATTGACGGTCCAAATGTACGTTACAAGATGCACGATTTTCAAAACTTAAAATCCAATATTTCATCATGCCCATTGATTTGGATTTCGAGATGCTTAATTTGGGAATATTTGAGCATCAAAACAACCTCTTTTAATAAAAATTACGAGGCGGCTCTAATTTGATTGTTTAGAGCCTCAACATTGTATAAATATTTTCTTCCTGCATTTATCTTGTGAGTTTTTATCTGTTTTTCAAGGTGGCTGACAACGGACATTATTCAGCCATTGGTTTCCAATCCCTCCCTCTTCCGTACCCTTCTCTCCCGCTTATTCCACACCATTCCATTGACCTTTTGGAACAACACAATTCTTCTCAAGTGAAATCCAATAGTTTGGGTGAGAATATTTTTTTTTAGACTTTCATCTCGGTCTAATAGATTATTTGTGACTACCTTCTCACTGAAGGTGACATCGGTTACTTCCAGCTCCGTCTAGTAGATTATTTCCGACTACCTTCTCACCAAAGGTGACATCGGTTACTTCCGCTCATGGACCTGGGAAATGAAACCACCCAATTTTATACGTACTTTTTTGTTATTATTATGTTTAGGGTCAAAAATGGAGCCTCTTATTGCGGTCAGTTAACCAACTAGACTAGACTAAAGTGAAGTTTGTCTCAACAAAAGGTTAAAACAAACAAAACCGGACTGAGCTGGAGAACCACGTATACCTTGTTGTAAAAACAAACAAAACCGGACTGAGCTGGAGAAGCACGTATACCTTGTTGCGTCGTGTGGAAAGCATTATTTTGTGCCCCTACGTTTCTACTCTCACATGATCCATTTAAAAACCATTAATGATTTCAAAACACAGATAGGGGCTTAAGGATCCACACCAAAACTTATAGATCAAGCCATCCGATGACAAGCTACTTTGATAGTCCTCTTGGTAAATCTCTTTCACTTTCTATCTCTATTTTTCTATCATTTTTTTTATCTTTTCTGGAGGGTTTAACTTCCTTTTATAGAGAACACATTTATTTTGTAACTCTCACATTCATGGTCTATAGAAGTTGAGATCCAAGTGTAACTCCTGCTTTAATTCCCTTAAGTGTAACTGATTATGATTAACAAGTTGTCACCAAACTGCTAATCCTATGTAATGAGATAAACCTGTCATTAGTCCACTAATGACTCATATAATAAGATGTCATCCAAGCGTTCCCACAATTTGGTAAAAGATAATTAGAAATTAAATAAATTTTGTATATCTATAATATAAAAACAAATTCTTACAAGGAATCCAAACACACCACTGGGTTTTTCCTCCAATGATACATCTTATTCAAGCTAAAAAATAGATCCATGTATATGATATTGCCTCATATTAATCACATAGGATTTCACATATACTTCAATAAGGCTTTTGTACTATTATTGAAAAAATAAATTTTCAGGATAAAAGGGGCCTGAGAGGCCACATTTCCAACATTTTTTAGATACACCTTACCTGTACTATATAAGGTTGAAACCTTATATAAACTTTTTCCTTTATTTATACTACATTATTAAGTCAGAGTTAAGTGGTGGACACGTGTCTTCAAAATAAGATGGGTCCTAACTCTATAGACATGGATAACTAAGTTTTTGAAAAAGAGAGAAAGAGAGTATTAGTAAGTACAAGAGAGATATATCTCAACATTATTTTTATTATCTCCACATTGTTTCTATATCTTAATTAGAGAGAGAGAGTGTGTGTGTGAGGGAGAGAGTAGTATGCACAAGATAGAGATCTCAACATTGTTAGAGATTTTGAAGAGAGAGAGTTGGAGTATGGCCACTAAGGCCTCATGATCACTATATTGTTCATAGTCCATCTCTTATTTTCTATTTTAAATGCATTTAATTCAATTTAATTATACTTTCTATAATGATCTCATTGCATTCAAATCCTTTGACTATATTTTATAGTAAATCTCATTCTCTTTGTTTCCTTTTCTTAACCTCCTATCAATGATATTCTAATAGTCAAATTAAACTAAACGTTTTTTGTTATTAGTTTCTATGTGGAATTGATTTTTGTTTTTGTTTTTTTTTTTAGATATTTAATTGATCTATAGAAGCTCTAGCATGATTCGTTGAATGAGGCTCTGCAGATCAAGTACCTTGATATGTTCTCAACGGATCTACTGTGAAAACAGAATTTTAGGCTTTCAAGGTAACTAATCTGCCATTTTATCTAAATTTTATGCATTTTTTCATTGTTGTTGCCTACATTTTCGGTCATTTCTATCGTGTTCTCCTTAGTTTCAATGTGGAGTTGAGTTTTTTTTTTTTTTTTTTTTTTTTTTTTTTAACATTATGTGGAATTGAGTTATTTTCGTTTTTTGTTGTAGAACTTTCAGTGATCTACAATGTAAATAACCTTCTGTTTTCTTTGCATTTTTTCGTTGCTTTTGTCTACATTTCGGTCATTTTCATCATGTTCTCCTTACATTCTATGTAGAATTGATTTTTATTTTTGTTTGTTTTTATATATCTTTAAATGATCTATAAAATCTCTAGTATGATTCATTGATTGAGGCTCTGCAAATCAAGTACCTCGAGATGTTCTCAACTGATCTACTGTGAAAACATAATTTTAGGCTATCAAGGTAAGTAATTTTCCATTTTCTATACATTTTTTTATTACTTTTGCCTACATTTTCGGTCTTTTTTATCGTGTTCTCCATAGTTTCATGTGAAGTTGAGTTTCTTTTTTAAAAAAACATTATGTGGAATTGATTTGTTTTTGTTTGTTGTTGTAGATATTTCAATGATCTACAAGGTAAATAATCTTCTGTTTTCTTTACATTTCTTCGTTGTTTTTGCCTACATTTCGGTCATTTTTATCATGTTCTCCATAGTTTCTATGTGAAATTGATTTTTATTTTTTTAGAATATTATGTGAAATTGAGTTATTTTTTTTTGTTCTTATAGATCTTTGAATGATCTACAAAAGTCCTAACATGATTTGTTTATTGAGGCTCTGTAGATCAAGTTGTTTGAGATGATTTGAGCAATATTCGTAATATTGTGGAAATTTTTATGTATTATCAGTCATTTCTTTTGATATGTCTCATTTTGTAAATAAATAACTAATCCAGTGTTTAAAAAAACGCCGAGGCGAACCGAACTCGCCCGGTTCGACTCGGGAATCGCCATGGACGGCTCAAATCGGCGAAAAAAACGGGAATCGTCTGGTTCTAGAGAGAACCGGACGATTCTGTACAGTGACTCGCAGATTCACTGTACGGAATCGGCGAGTCCGTACAGTGAATCGGCGAGTCCCGTACGGAATTTTTTTTTTTTTTTTTTTTTTGTTTGTAATCCATGATATATTTTTTTGTAATACTTGATCGATTTTTTTGTAATCCATGATCGAATTGTTTTTTTTTTTTGTAATCCAAGATCGAATTTTTTGTTCTTTTTTTTTTTTGTAACCCATTGATAGAATTTTTGTAATCCATGATCGAATGTTTTGTAATACATGATCGAAATGTTGTTTTTTTTT